>JAWPHD010009607.1:0-101937 GCA_037043455.1 Cyrtodaria siliqua | reverse complement strand
CCACAATGAAGGTACTCAGTGACTTGGCAGAAGCCAGAGCAACAAAAGAATAAACCATTAAGGACACGACAGGAGATAGATCATAGACAAACATCAAACGCCACCGTCACTCAGTTTCAAAATTCTACCATCACCTTTTGAAAAGAGCCATGGTTGTAGATGACATTTTGTTCATGATAGCAATCTGGAACAGGTAGCTTATACAGTTAAATTCGAACAACAATAGGTGAGTAATTGTAGCCCTGACATCACATTTTGGATGTTCGTTTTTGCAAGTCATTTTTTTTTTTTTTTTTTTAAACAATTGTTAAGATGTGTTTAAAATATGTAATTAAATTTGTAGTTTAATCAGTTTAATACAGGGATTATTTTATCAGATTCATGACGTTATGTACTATACAACGTTTATACATTTGTAAGCCCGTCAAGTGGATTCAGGCATCGAGCAGAAATTGTAATAAATACTGAAAAGAGTATTAATTTGAAGCAACAGACGCAAACAAGAGTTAAAAGTAGCAGACTCGGTTTTATTGAGTCTGTTCATAAGAGGTTATGTTAAGTGCAACACCTATCACGCCTCCTAGCACCGGCGTAAGCGAAATTCCACTTTAACGCCACAAAGATTGGGGTTGATGATCTCAAAGGACCAGTAAGTAATATTATAACACTACTGACTTGTAGTCGGGGAAACCTTTCTACGGCCGCCATACAACACTAAACAAACATTAGTGTGAATGATAATAAATACTGAAAAGAGGATCCATTGGAAGCAACAAACACAAAAAAGAGATACAAGTAGCAGACTCGTTTTTATTGAGTCTGTTCATGAGAGGTAATGTTAAGTGCAACACCCACGCCTTCTAGCACCGGCTTAAGCGATATTTAATTTTAACGCCACAAAGATTGGGCTTGATGATCTCAAGGTACAAGTAAGGTAAGTAATAACACTACTGATTTGTAGCCGGGGTAACTTTTTACGACCGCCACACGGCACTAAACAAACGCTTATGTGAATGGTAATACATACTGAAAAGGGGATCCCTTGGAAGCAATAAACACAAACAAGAGATACAAGTAGCAGACTCGGTTTCATTTAGTCTTTTCACGAGAGGTAATGTTAAGTGCAGCATCTCTCTCGCCTCCTAGCACCGGCTTAAGCGATATTCTACTTTAACGTCACAAAGATTGGGCTTGAGGATCTCAAAGGACCAGTTAGTAATAAAACTACTGATCTGTAGTCGGGGCAACCTTTTACGGCCGCCACAGAGAAATAAACAAACGCTAGTGTGATTTGATAATAAATACTGAAACGAAGCAACAAACACAATCAAGAGATAAATGTAGAGACTCGGTTTTATTGAGGGTTATTCACTCACACACTCTCTCTTTATAACCAATCATAAATGTCAGCGTACAATTTTACCTTCATCCAACAAGCAATGTTCTATTATTAATACTTTTGTTACTTCCCTTGCTCATAATATCTCCATTTATTTTATTTGACGTTTAGCACTATTCATTGTTTGTATTAGCTTTAGAGTTGCTTTATATCGTATCCTGCAGTATCGATTTTAGGTTTTAGGTTTTGAGGTAGGGTTTGTGTTATCTTTTTCGCATCTTCACTCCCTCTTCATAACTAAATGTCAGCGTACAGCTTTACCCTCATCCAACCAGATATGTTCTTTTATTAGTATCACATTTGGCTCCAGAGTGTCTATTCAAAGTAACCCGTCCCTGCAACACTGCCAAACGATAATTTGTTTTTTAAAGAGTTCTATTTCAAATTGCCGTGTATTTTAGTGTTGTTTTTTTGTTTCGTATTTGTTCTTTTCGTGTTTGTGTACCCCCGATGAAGGCGTAAGCTGAAAGAGCTTGTTTTTTTTATAAACTGTAGCACTGTATAAATGTTTTTTCCCCCACCTATTAATTTGTTCCAACATTTTCGTATCCCCTCGGGGATCCACTGCTTTTTGAAAGGTATTTTGTAGATGTATGTATTTTCTCGCCCTTATATATATATCTATGGTATTTTGTAGATGTATGCATTTTCTCACCCTTATATATATATCATATACACTACTCAACTTTTATAATCGGTCACTTTTCAAAGAATTATATTTTTTTCAATAATTTATATTTTCATTTGAATTTTAACTGGCGTCGTTTAACAAATATCGCTAGCGATTTATAAAAAAATTAATCTGCTTTGACTGGACTAAAACCTTGTTGATAAACTTAATAAAATATTGGTATGTGTTTCGGTGATTTCCAGTTTTTAGTATTCGTGTTATTTTCAAAAAACCTGGGTGACCGATTATAAAAATTGAGTAGTGTATATATATATATAAAAATGAGAAAACATACATCTACAAAATACCTTTCAAAAAGCACTGGATCCCTGAGGGGATACGAACATGTTAGAATAAATTAATGGATGGGGAAAAAAACATTTCTGCAGTGCGATAGTTTCGAAAAACCCATGCCCTTTCGGATTACGCCTTCATCAGGTGTACAGACACAAAAAGAACAAATACGAAACAAATAAACACTAAAATACAAGGCTGTTTTAAAAAAAACGTATCGTTTGGCAGTGTTGCAGACACTGACCACTTTGAATGGCCAAACGATACGTTTACCTTTAGTGGCATTTTTAGTAGGATTGTTTTAACATTTATGGTAAATTCAAACAAACTATTGAACGTTGTGAGCCAAAAACACGCATTGAAAACAAACAACAATTGCATGGATTAATAATACTCTTGAGTCAATGTACGCTACACCATAACAATTGTATCTGAAAGTCGAACAGAAAATGCAGCATTCAAGGACCACAGGAACCACATGCACAGAAACAAGCAACAACTACAAAGATGATGTAAAAGACAATCTATGACATCTCAAACATAAAAGGGTTGTCAATAGAGCTACCGCCTTGGAACGACGATCAAAGGCACAACAGGCCGCCGGGTGTTTAAACCAGGTTCTATGGATCATCAAACCTCATTCTTACCCTGTTGTCATCCCTATAAACGGGCCAATGTAAATAAAGATATCCCCGCCAGGTTATAATCTCTAACAATCAAGGCAGCAACAAATCCTTTTGTAGATGACAATGATTGGAACCTTTTCCCAACGTAGTTCTTAAGGTTCTTTTGCGGAAATTTGTTTGTTGCTCAAAAGCCTGCACAGATATTCCATACAACTATTGGAATTTCTTCAGTTCCCATCACAGAAAGACTATTAATAACATGTTCCTCGCTGTTGAGCAGTGTCTTCAATGCCCGCTTTTATATGGCTAGTTGTGCCTGACCCTTTGATGGCATGTGCACCAGGTAGGCCTGTTGCATTGTCTGCTAGCATCATATCTATATCTCAACATGTACTTCAAACGTTCAAAACAGACCGTCAGTTAATGTATGAAACAAACGCACTCTATATCTTATACAATAGTGTTGAGATTCCATTAGCAGTAGGCATTTCCTTGCAAAGTCACCATATGCATCGTAGTTAGAACGAAATCAGAACATTCTAAATGCAACATCTGTAGGAATATCATATAATCGTGTACAATAAATTACTAACCAGGTAACTAGCAATGCTGTCCAATCAGTTCAGAAAGATGCATAAATTGAATCAGCAAGGGAGATACGTTTTACAGAGCTAACATTCACAAAAACACTGAAAGATGTTTCTGATATCATAGTGTCACTACTTCTAACATCAAGGGAAACACAAAACCAAAGACTGGTCCACACCATGAAAAAACTATTCAATTGGATGACAAAAAGACGAAATATTTGCTGCCCACACTCATGATGTATTGTGGTTGATCGCTCGTTATAGGCACAGAAGAGACTAACTTGTCTGAGTTGGAGGAATGTATACATACTCAAACTATTTCAGTTTGGCGACCTTACAGCTCAATATTTAATTATAAAGACCTGAGAATACACGTACTAATCAAAACAACTCCATGGTTATTATCAATGCCCCAGCCTTGTCAACTATGACTTTGTTTTATAAAACCTTTACACATGTGCTCTATATATGACCTCTGGTTAAAATCGGGTGTGTACTGTGAGGCGGTTACCAATCAAATTATCTCTGCAGACTTGTCGTCCTTGAATGCTACTTTTCCTGTTCGAATTTTATATCTATATTTGTGGTTTGAGCAGTGTTCGGTGATATAAACAAAAACAAGTATGTACATTTTCGGATGCTGCCAAATGGGTAGACCCTACTTGGGGTCAAGAGAAAGCTAATCAAAATATGCTGGTTGAACTTGAGCAATGAATATGGAGAAACAACTGCTGGACTTTAACAAGTCAAATAACAACTGTCCAATATATGTGTTTTTGTAACTCAAAGGTGTTTAGTTCATCCGCCATAAAAAATCGATAGAACATTTTAAAGGTATAGGCACAATTGAGTCTGGAGGTATGAATGGGTATGTGTTATGTAATGTGGATATATGTACTGTCTATGCTTGTAGCAGCAGATTATAATAATCTTTCATGGGTAGAAGATAGGGAATTCCATTCTGAGGTTTAAGTGTTTTTATCGGAACCGAGGCTCTGCCGAGATTCCGATTAAAACACTTATACCGAGGGTTGGAATTCCCTATATGAATCGAATACCCATGACAGATTCAGAGACATGTTGTGCGGATGTTGGTGCGCGCGTGACTTTTATCTGTACCCATACAGATAAGACTTTCCATCCCCCATGTAAAACGTGGATAGCCTTTTCCGGTATGCAAGAAATAGTTCTGCGACACTGGAATACCCCATAACTTCCCAATGTCAATGTAACTGGTGTCGCTTTTATATGTGTCAGATAATGTCATTGCTTACATTCCACAGTTCCGTTAAAGATCATCGCCAGGTGTTCGTTTACTTGGCTACTCATGAAGACCTATCAACATACATCGGATCCAGACATATTGTTTGGGCTCTATTCAGAGGAGTTTGCCTTTGCAAAACGTTCCATGAGATGTATAAGCAGCGTCAGTAAATGTGCAGGCGCTGCTGTTGTAAACTTAACAATATGTCCAGCATGAAGACTGTCGCAATATTAATCAAAATGCCACATACCTTTAAATAATGCCAATACGACTATGTATTAGTTAGATGCTATGAAGTGAAATTTTAACAATTAAGAAACCCTAAGGGAAGGAGCGCAGCGACTGACCGGGGTTTCTTAATTGTTAAAATATCACTTCTTAGCCTCTAACTGACTTAGTGTTTGCCCTACTTTTTCACCGCGCTTCTACGAAACCACGCGTCTTAACACGTTCGCGCCAAAACAAGCGCGTGCCATTTAGTAAGCGATTACTTAATGATCAAATGGTTAAAATTGGTGATCGTTAGAAATTTACATGAATAAGTTCGCCATTTTTTTAAAATTCCTCACCGTCTGATTGGAGGAAAAAGTAGGGCAAACACTAAGTTTCCTTTTTCATAGAGCTTTATAAATTATGTAGTACTATTTTGATATACTTGAAATGCTTAATATTTACTGTTTAATTCCTAAGTATTAGTTAGAGGCTATGAAGTGAAATTTTAACAATTAAGAAACCCTAAGGGAAGGAGCGCAGCGACTGACCGGGGTTTCTTAATTGTTAAAATTTCACTTCTTAGCCTCTAACTGACTTAGTGTTTGCCCTAATTTTCCCCCGCGCTTCTACGAAACCACGCGTACTAACACGTTCGCGCCAAAACAAGCGCGTGCCATTTAGTAACGATTAATTAATGATTAAATGGTTAAAATTCGTGATCGTTAGAAATTTACATGAATAAGTTCGCCATTTTTTTAAAATTCCTCACCGTCTGATTGGAGGAAAAAGTAGGGCAAACACTAATTATGATTAATGCTCGATGAATATAGCGGACCGGTGACATAGTGGTGTCAGTAATAGCATACTCCAATTTGTTATACATGCATGCAAGGCCAAACAATACAATGGTTGGTTACCTTAACAGGCTGGACAAATAATTCGTCCGTATGTAGGCATAGTGTTTAATTATTTTAATATTTTCTGTTTTATATTAAAATCAAGATCTAAAGCTTAAGGCACAAGTTTCAGCAACAGTCTATACTATCTCAACTATTAATCCACTACCGTACATACACAAAACGAAAAATACACACAAAATAAATCTTTTTCTTCTTTTCTTTTTTTTTCCCTTTTTTCTTCTTTTTTTTGATGGGTGGGTGGGGTAAAATGTTATTGGGTCAGGCTAAAATAGGAGGGTTGGTTAGTTTACAGAAAAGTAGCACTATTTTGTTTAGACCATACACACGCTGTAAATAAACATACAATTATTGGTAGTTCCCATCACGGAAAGACTATTAATAACATGTTCCGCGCTGTTGAGCAATAAAGATCTCAAGCTTAAGTCACAAGTTTTAGCAACAGTCTATACTAGCTCCACTATTAATCCACTACCGTACATAAAACAAACACAAAACAAAAATACACAAATAAAAACACACAAAATAAATCGTGTTTTTTTCTTCTTTTTTTTATGGGTGGGTGGGGTAAAAAGTTGATAGGTCAGGCTAAAAAAGGCGGGTTGGTTAGTTTACAGAAAAGAAGCACTATTTTGTTTAGACCATACACAGGCTGTAAATAAATACATCGATTACATAAAGAGAATACGATAAAAATAAAAAATAAAAAATGAAATGGAAAGCCTACACTACTTATCGATGGAACTTGACGTTTATTCCAAATTTTATCAAGAATGTCTTCTGAATTTTTAATAGACCAATACATTAAACGCAGAGTTTTCATAAGCTTTAGCACCATATTTTTGAACGTGATCTTTAACGGCAGTAAGACAAGAAGTTAAACGTTTGAAGATGTTTGTAGTGGTATAGGCACTAGAATTTGAAATAAAGCGGGCTTTAGAATGCTCTATAAGGAGAATATCGCTTAAGCTGGTGCTAAGAGGCGTGTGAGAGGTGTTGCTCTTAACATTACCTCTCATGAACAGACTCAATAAAACCATGTCTGTTACCTTTATCTCTTGTTTGTGTTTATTGACATTCACACTAGCGTTTGATTAATGCTGTGTGGCGGCCGTAAAATGTCGCCCCGACTGCAAATCAGCAGTTATTACTTACTGGTGGTTTTAAAGTTGCTCTTAACATTACCTCTCATGAACAGACTCAATAAAACCGAGCCTGCTATTTCTTCCCTTGTTTTTGATTGTTGCTTCCAGTGGAGTCCCTTTTCAGTATTTATTTCTATGTAATTAATACCAATACATAGTTGGCAGTTTCGTCTACCCTAGCCTTGAAATTTTTTCACCGAATGATATGTGTGGAAACAAAATCTTACTCAGTATATTGAACTGGAGTATGCGAATTAGTGCTACCGAGTTCCAGAGATAAAAAATTGACGTAATGTAGGCTTCAAACAATAATGACATTATTAGCTGATTTATCAGCAGGAACTAAATCAAATTTAACATGAAATTCTTCTCGAATTCCCGATTTAAATTACAAAACAAAAACCTAAAGAGGGGTTAGCATTATAAAATTTAATATGTGTATCTATACTATTGACTTTTTGCAAGTAGAAAAAGCGTTAAGGTCCACATGTTCTCTATGACACAATGTTATACAAAAGTCCTCAATGGATTAAGCGATCTGAGCATGACATGCATTAACATCATTAGAAAACAGATGTACGTTTATCTACAATATCGAACTTACCAGTCATGACATGACCTGCTGGAGCTTAGTAATTTTTGTATTATAACACTCACATTCCTTACAAGTGTTATTTACTATATCAAGATAAGAAACTATTTTGTTGTAGTTGAAAATAATATTTCTAATTATTTTTTTATACTTATAACAAATTACAGGACTTTCTGAATTTTAGAAACATTTGGGAATGGAATCAACTACATCATTTTCTCGAAAAATATTTAGCATGTTAATGAAATCAATACCCTTATTAAGAATTAGTATTTTTAGAAAATGTATATACTAGTATGACGAGATCAGACTCATTGTCAATATAGGGTCAGAGAATATGTTGCATGTAGCTTTGAATTATGGAAGCAGTATTATGCAAAGGATCTGTATGAACGAACATTTTGTCTGCTTCCTCGTCGATCAACTTAAGTGCAGAAGTGGACAAAGAAGTAAGACGTGAAAGCCTATAGTGCTTTCCAGACTGTTTAACATAGTATGTTAATCAGCGACTGACATAGTTACACTCGATTTACATTTGCTGCTACCATTACGCCTACGATCGTGAGACCTAGAGTAACGCTTTTGAATAGAAAATATAGAAAAAAATGTCAATATAAGGATCGTTTGAAATGGTTCCTTGTTGATACATATGACCGTTAAGGCCCAGTGATTATGGTGTCTGCAAGTAGTTCATCCACTTTAGTTCGGCAATATGTCTAGGTTTTATTTTAAAGCTTTTAGTAGCATCTTTATCATAAATAATATATTCAATCGGTTGAACAGTAGCGATACTAAAAGTATGACCTGACTGACGAAAGTGTTGGTACCATTATTTTTTTTCAAAACCTTTTAGGATTGACTCCGTTATATTTATGTTCACGAAATCAAACTTTCAAAGATCGACCTGTTTGTCCAACATATTGTATATCACAACGTGGTGCATTTCAAGTCAAAACTTACATGACATGAGATGCACGTCAATCAACATTTGAAAAGCTAGACATACATTAAAAAATTTACTCTTTATTCAAGCAGAGTGTAACAAGTTATTCACAAGATGGACCAAGTGGAGACAACTCACCAAGGGAGAATCAAAAATTAATAAATTTACAAATTTATTTACATCAAGATTAATATATATATACAACAAAGTAGAAATATCAACGTTTTAAAGCATTTCAAATTTCAATACACGTTATATGAATCTCTATTTACTATCTTAGTTAAACAGTTATAATCTGTTCGGTTTTAATAGGATTAAATATCAGTATTTATGAAATAAAGCTATATCAAAGCTATATCAAAGCTATTTTATCTCAAAGCTATATCTAGCGTACAGTTCAGTGTCCGGCACTAATACTTCACTTACGGAATTCACTTTTACGTTATATGCACGCCCATCATTAGCGATTGTTATTCGTCCCGGTACCATACTTCCGGTGACGTAGTTCCCACGCGACGCCAACTCGCACGACCCTGTCTGGCGATGGCTCAAGTCCCGGTATTCCACATCCGGTGACGTTATTCCGTATCTGCGTAACTAGGCCCTCTTGCCTAGCGTCCCCGTGGCTACCGCCTGGTATGTCACCCAAATAGCGAATGATGCAGTTCCCGCGTCCTATGACGGCGTTCCCACCTACGACTCCGTAGATCACGTTCCCGACAATACAATACGCTCTACCTGCACTCCTAGCGTCTATATGGCTACAACATATATACTTAGTCTTACAATGTTATCACAACATGTACGCTACAATTGCATTAGGGTATCACCATACATGATAACTGACTGCCAAGCTATCTTTATTTGGAATGAATAAACCCGAATTATAAACCTTTCTCGAACTGGCATTGTCAAATAATGTAAATATATGCCATAATAATCTATCAGTCAATAATTTGCTAATATATCCTGGCGTTTGAAAACGTACTAGAACTAAAGACAATATCCTGCTAAACTATTTATGGTTTTCACCGGCAGATACTTACTTCCGATCAACAATTTAAATATGACTAATTTACAACAAATAAAATAAATATTGACTTACCCACTGCCGTAATTGTACTGGTCACTACTAACCCAGAGAGTGGTTTGCGATTCTGTGACAAGGTCTTATCATTTTCACACCAATTTATACAGCCAATACACGTGTACCTGACTGAACACACCATCCATACACATGTCATGTTCTCCGGACTGCTCTCAAATCCCATTGTGACGTAGTTATGAACTCTATCTTATATAAGCAATCTATGCATTTAGCCCGCACTGGTAAAAGTCAAAATACACATCTCGTAAAATCATAACTTTCTTAATACTTGATGGATTTTGATGACATAAAAGACAAAACAACTTATTCTTTATCAATAGAATGAAACTAGTAAAAGATAATTTATAAGATATACGCATCGATTAAAAGTGATGCGCTTGGCAAACATATATTAAAAGTCCTATTCAAAATCAGGGAAAATGAGGCCCCGACCAACACAGTTAAAAACTCTGAGTACATATGCACTCATTTTATTGAGTACATATGCACTCATTTTATTAAACAGTGATATGGGTACAATATCAGTATTTAGTCAGTCAGTGGGATCGTAGTTCTATTGGTCTTCATTTAAACAGTATGGTAGTATGATAGCCGGTCTATGTTCAAGTGCGAGAGTAGGTAATTCGGTCATTGTTTAAGCAGGGTTAGGGGTGGTAAGTCGAGTATAGTTCCCGCAGTGGTACAGCAGATCAGTCTGTGTTAGTTCATCAGTAAAGTTCTCTCTTCAGACTGTGAGTGTGTGTGTGTGTGTGTGTGTGTGTGTGTGTGTGTGTGTGTGTGGTGGTGGTGGTGGGGGGGGGGGGGGGGGGGGGGGGGGGAGAGAGTAGGTAAATCAGGTTTGTTCAATTAGTAGGAGAGTAGGTAAGTCAATCTTTGTGCAAACAGTGAGATATTACGTAAGTCGGTCTGTGCTCAAGCATTGAGTACGTGAGTTAGGTTTTGATTAAGCAATTAAGGGTAGATAAGTCGTTCTTTGTTCAATCAGTAGAATATAAGGTAAGTCGGTCTTTGTTCAAGCGATGGAAGTGTAGGTATTTCTTCATTATTCAAGAAGTGGGAGCGTAGCTACATCAGTCTTTGCTCAAGCAGTGACATAGTAGGTAAGTCGGTATTATTTCATATAGGAGGATAATAGGTAATCCGGGTTTTGTTCTGTCAGTGGGGTTAGGTACATACTGAATACAGGATCACAATGGAGCAGTGAGAGAGTAGGTAATTTGATCCGACTTACCTACCTTCCCTCTGCTTGTATAAACACCCCACTGCATGAACAAATACCATACTCTTCCACTGTTTGAACAAATACCAATTTACCCACTATTGTACTTTTAAACAAAGACCGGCTTACTTATACTTAAACTGCTTTAACAAAGACCGACATACCTTCCCTCAAAGTGCTACAAAGACAGTCTTAACTACGTTCCGACTGCTAAAAATAAAACACCGACTAAACTACCGTCCCATAGCTTAAATAAAGACAGACTTACCTACCGTCTCACTGCTTGAACAAAGACCGACTTACCTACCGCCTAACTGCTTAAATAAAGACAGACTTACCTACCGTCCCACTGCTTGAACAAAGAAAGACTTACCTACCGTCCACAGCGTGGAAAAATACCGACTTACGTACCGTCCCACTGCTTAAATAAAGACATACTTGCCTACCGTACCACTGCTTAAATAACACTGACTTACCTACCGTCCTACTGCTTGAACAAATACAGACTTACCAACCATCCCACTGCTTAAATAATGATCGAATTACATAACGTCCCACGGCTTATATAAAGATTGAGTTACCTACAATTCCACTACTTAAAAAAGACCGACCTACCTACCGTCCCACTGCTTGAACAAAGATCGCGACTTATCTACCGTCCCACTGCTTGAATAAAGATTGACCTACATACCGTCCCACTGCCTGAAAAAAGATCGACTTACATACCGTACCACTGCTCATATAAAGACCGACATACCTACCGTACCACTGCTGGAACAAATACAGACTTACCTACCGTCCCACTGCTTAAATAATGACCGAATTACCTAACGTCCCACTGCTCAAATAAAGACTAAGTTACGCATCGTCTCACTGCTTAAATAAAGACCGACCTACCTACCGCCCCACTGCTTGAACAACTAACCTACCGTCCCACTGCTTGAACAAATATCGACTTACCTACCGTCCCACTGTTTAAATAAAGACCGACTTACCTACCGTCCCACTGCTTAAGCAAAGATCGGCTTACCTGCCGTCCAACTGCTTAAATAAAGACCGACTTACCTACCGTCCTACTGCTTAAATAAAGTCCGACCGACCAACCGTCCCATTGCTTGAACAAATACTGACTTACCTACCGTCCCACTGCTTGAACAAAAACCGATTTTCTTACCGTCCCACTGCTTAAATTAAGGCCGCCTTACCTACCGTCCCAGTGCTTGAACAAAACCCGACTTACCTACCGTCCCACTGCTTAAATAAAGACCGACTTACCTACTGTCCCACTGCTTAAATAAAGACCGACTTACCTATCGTCCCACTGCTTAAACATAAATCGACTTACCTACCGTCCCACTGCTTAAATAAAGACCGACTTACCTACCGTCCCACTGCTTAAACAAAAACCGCCCTATCTACCGTCCACTGCTTAAATAAAAACCGACCTACCGACCTACCTACCGTCCTAATGCTTAAATAAAGACCGACTTATTTGCAGTCCCATTGTTTAAATAAAGACCGACTTAAGTAGTGTTATTACTTACTGGTCCTTTGTGATCATCAAGCACAATCCTTGTGGCTTTAAAGTAGAATATTGCTTAAGCCGGTGGTGCTAGGAAGCATGAGAGGAGTTTTACTTTACATTACCCTTCATGAACAGACTCAATAAAACCGAGTCTGCTACTTCTATCTCTTGTTTGTGTTTGTTGCTTCCAAGGGATCCCCTTTTCAGTATTTATTGACATTCACACTAGCGTTTGTTTAGTGTTGTGTGGCGTCCGTAAAGAGTCGCCCTACTACAAATCAGTAGTGTTATTACTTACTGGTCCTTTGGGATCATCAAGCCCAGTCCTTGTGGCTTTTAAGTAGAATATCGCTTAAGCCGGTGCTAGGAGGCGTGAAAGGTGTTATGCTACATTACCCTTCATGAACAGACTCAATAAAACCGAATCTGCTAATTGTATCTCTTGTTTGTGTTTGTTGCTTCCAAGGGATCCCCTTTTCAGTATTTATTTACCATCCGTCCCACTGCTTAAATAAAGACCGACATATTTACCGTCCCACTGCTTGAACAAATGTCGATTTACCTACTTTGAACTGGTTGAACAAACACTGCCTTTCCTACTTTCCCACTACTGGAACGAAGATCGACTTAAGCCGGTGCTAGTGTGCATGAGAGGTTTTGTACTTCATATTATCTATCATTAACAGGCTCAAGAAAACCGAGCCTGCTACTTTTTTCTGTTTGCTGCTTACAGGGCATCCCCGTTTCAGCATTTATTTATTATTATATTATTATTATACCATATTTATAATAAATGAAGGCATTTACAATTAAAATTAGTAAACTATAAGACATTTTTCATTATCCGAAATCAACATAAAAAAGGAGAAACATTAAAATTAAAACAATTTGGTTGAAAAATTATGATAAAAACCTACTATCCCGCTGATTAAAGAAATACCGACTGAACCCTCTCCAGTGTTTTTAAACTTGGTATAAATCACATGAACCTCGATCTAAATAAATTGAAACTCGGATTCAAATTAAGAGAGATTCAATTCAACTGAACCTCGCTCTAATTGAAATGAACATTACTTCAGTATTTTTCAGAGACCGGTGTTATGAAAAACTCGAGGTTTCAATAAAAGATTTATTCTCCAATATGTTTTGTTTGACCTACTATTGTAAAGCGCATAGCCCCTTGGCATTTGGAAAGGTTTGGAATGTGTAAAATGCCTTGGACATAAACAAATACCAAAACAAATGTTCTATATTTAAAAGAAAAAATAATGAATTTAATCAAATGTTCGGAGAAATTGCTGCTGTATTTATATACATGTAAGTACAGATAACTATTGCATGTACCTGTTGTCAACCTTGTATATATGATATGTATCCTCATGGGTCTTATGACCTTTTGGAATTTTGCTGAATAAAAGATGTATATATATTTATTGATCTGTTTTTCAATCAAGTAAGTAAATGTATTGGAATACTGTTCAGAAAAACATATGTACACTTTTCATTTATATATCAAGACATTCAACGAATAGGTTGACACTGCACTTCAGATATCGTTGCGAACAGACAAAGGACCGTAAAAAAGGTATGGTAGGATAGGCAATTCAATTTTGCATGCGCTACTATATGGTATGCGTGAATTTGAGATATTTTACACATCCCTTAGACCTCTGTTATTTCACATTTAAGTCCTTATCAGTAATACTAATATAGTAATACTAATAATAAATTTATACTACTACTTCCACCACCATCACCACCACCAATAATAATAATAATAATAATAATAATAATAATAATAATAATTATAATAAAATAACAATAATAATAGAATGTTGAAAGATGATTCAATTTCATGTGTCTTCTTCATTACTACATATGCATGTACGTATGTCATAACGTTTGTATTTGCGTATTACTCATGCTCCAAATATATTTTATTTTTGTATTTGGGAAGGCTATGGCAGAACGATAGCATAACTACTCGGAGAGTTTTTAGGGTGTTTGACCATATAGATATAAGATAAAAGGTCGCATGGTATTGGAGTCGACGTATTAGCAATTTACATACTACATTTACATGATTAAAAGTTAAATGTTATTTGTCCAGCACCATACAAATTGTAGTTCGTTTTTCCGAATAACTGTTAAATAGTGGGGCCGCCGCCGCTATCATTAATAATTTTGCATAATAGTTATTATGGATGATTTATATCCCTCGTGATATCGTTCTAATCATTTGTACATTTCTTCCTAAATTGTTTTAGGTTTTATAGTTTATTAAAGTCTCATCATAATACAGTATTATACACTATAAAGCATTACATATGATTTTAACTATGCCATTCTGAAAGAATTACAAGAGGCCCAAGAGGGCCTGTGGACGCTCTACTGGCTCACTTGGCTCTTATAACATCAATGAAGTGAGTGACTGCCATTTACGTTTTTTGAAAGTTTCGGGCTAAAAACAGCTTTTTAACTAAATCAAGGGCCATAACTAAAGAATCTGGTAAAGTTTGGTAAAGATCAGATGAAAAATGAAGGCCCTACCGTATTAACGAGGCAAAATATAGCATGTTGAACTAAATCAAGAACTCCTCTGTTACTGGTCCGACTGGACGAACATAGAGCTAAAAAAAAAAAAAAAAAAAAAAAATTATTTAAAAAAAAAAAAAAATTAAAAAATTAAAAAAAAAAAAAAATTAAAAATAATTAAAAATTAAAAAAAAAATCAATAAAAATTAAAAAAAAAATTAATTTAAAAAAAAATAAAAAAAAAAAATAAAAAAATAAATAAAAAAATGCAAAATATTGAACATCTGGCTCTTGTAGTTTCGGAGAAGAAGATTTTTTAAGTTTTTCCCTATACAAGTCTATGTAAAACATGTGACCCTTGGGGCGGGGTCAAATGTGACCCGAGGGTCACCATTTGAACAAACTTGGTAAAGCACCATAAGCTTATAGCAAATGCAAAATATTAAACCTCTGGCTCTTGCAGTTCCAGAGAAGAAGATTTTTTTCAGTTTTTCCCTATACAAGCATTTATGTAAAACATGTGACCCCTGGGGCGGGGCCAAATGTGACCCCAGGGTCACCATTTGAACAAACTTGGTAAAGGACCATAAGCTTATAATAAATGTAACATATCAAACCTCTGACTCTTGTAGTTTGCGATCCTAATTAAAAAAATAAAAATAAAGAAAAATTCCCTATACATGTCTATGTAAAACATGTGACCCTTGGGCGGGGTCAAATGTGACCCGAGGGTCACCATTTGAACAAACTTGGTAAAGGACCATAAGCTTATAACAAATGCAAAATATTAAACCTCTGGCTCTTGCAGTTTCAGAGAAGAAGATTTTTTAAGTTTTTCCCTATACAAGTCTATGTAAAACATGTGACCCTTGGGGCGGGGCCAAATGTGACCCCAGGGTCACCATTTGAACAAACTTGGTAAAGGACCATAAGCTTATAATAAATGTAACATATCAAACCTCTGACTCTTGTAGTTTGCGATCCTAATTAAAAAAAATAAAATAAAGAAAAATTCCCTATACATGTCTATGTAAAACATGTGACCCTTGGGGCGGGGTCAAATGTGACCCGAGGGTCACCATTTGAACAAACTTGGTAAAGGACCATAAGCTTATAGCAAATGCAAAATATTAAACCTCTGGCTCTTGGAGTTCCAGAGAAGCAGATTTTTTTCAGTTAGTCCCTATACAAGCATTTATGTAAAACTGTCACCCCGGGGCGGGGCCAGATGTGACCCCAGGGTCACCATTTGAACAAAATTGGTAAAGGACCATAAGCTTATAGCAACAGCAAAGTATTAAACCTCTGGCTCTTGCAGTTTCAAAGAAGAAGATTTTTTAAGTTTTTCCCTATATAAGTCTATGTAAAACTGTGACCCTCGGGGCGGGGTCAAATGTGACCCCAGGGTCACCATTTGAACAAACTTTGTAGAGGACCATAAGCTGATGCTACATGTAATACATCAGAGCTCTGTGGCATGTGGTTCCAGAGAAGAAGATTTTTTTCAGTTTTTCCCAATACAAGCCTATGTAAAACTGTGACCCCCAGGATGGGGCCAAATGTGACCACTGGGTCACCATTTGAATAAACTTGGTAGAGGACCACAAGCTTATAGCAACTGCAAAATATTAAACCTCTGGCTCTTGCAGTTTCAGAGAAGAAGATTTTTTAAGTTTTTCCCTATATAAGTCTATGTAAAACTGTGACCCTCGGGGCGGGGTCAAATGTGACCCCAGGGTCACCATTTGAACAAACTTTGTAGAGGACCATAAGCTGATGCTACATGTAATACATCAGAGCTCTGTGGCATGTGGTTCCAGAGAAGAAGATTTTTTTCAGTTTTTCCCAATACAAGCCTATGTAAAACTGTGACCCCCAGGATGGGGCCAAATGTGACCACTGGGTCACCATTTGAATAAACTTGGTAGAGGACCACAAGCTTATAGCAACTGCAAAATATTAAACCTCTGGCTCTTGCAGTTTCAGAGAAGAAGATTTTTTAAGTTTTTCCCTATACATGTCTATGTAAAACATGTGACCCTTGGGGTGGGGCTCTTGTAGTTTGCGATCCTAATTAAAAAAAATAAAATAAAGAAAAATTCCCTATACATGTCTATGTAAAACATGTGACCCTTGGGGCGGGGTCAAATGTGACCCGAGGGTCACCATTTGAACAAACTTGGTAAAGAACCATAAGCTTATAGTAAATGCAAAAAATCAAACCTCTGGCTGTTGTAGTTGCCGAGAAGAAGATTTTTTAAAAGAAAATCCTATATAAGTCTATGTAAAACTGTAACCCCCGGGGCGGGGACAAATTTGACCCCAGGGTCACCATTTGAACAAACTTAGTAGAGGACCATAAGCTGAGGCTACATGTAATACATGAAAGCTCTGTGCCTTGTGGTTTCAGAGAAGAAGATTTTTTAAAGTTTTTTCCTATAAAGTCTATATGAAAAACATACAAAACCTCAATATACAAACTTTGGACCCCCGGGGCACGGCCATGTTTGACCCCGGGGACTTTATTTGAACAAACTTGATAGTCTAAGCGTTGGCGATCATTTTAAAAGAAAAACTGTTGAAATCTGTCCAGCGATTCTGGAGAAGAAGATTTTTTAAGGTTTCGACTATATATGGTAATGGCAGCCATCTTGGATGTAGCGCTGACCCAATTTTAACAAATCTAAAAAGCATTCATCTCAGGATCATCCATGTGAAGTTTGGTCAAAATTAGCCATGCGGTTTCTGAGGAGAAGTCGTTTGAAGACGGACGACGGACGACAGACAACACACCATCCCATAAGCTCTGCTGGCCCTTGGCCAGTAGAGCTAATAAGAGACTATATGAAAATAAATTGTATATACAACAATGACATAATATGACAAATTGCACTGAAGTGATTGGTTCTGGACTATTGCACCAGCCGTGTTATCAGACTCATAAATAGCTGAAGCAATAACCAAAAAGAACCAGTCACGAAGGTTTTATTACTATCACAACATATATATATCATAGAATAAAATATTTCAGCCTATACAAACATTATATATAATATACTAAAATCTGAACAGTCATTGTTAATCGCCCGCATGCGAATCATAACCATGGTACACATAGTTTAAAACGCCATTAAATGTGTCTGCATGGACAGGCTATGCATTTTGTAAATAAGCATATGGGGACATTTTAGTCCACCTTATAAACGCAAGATAAATGAAGCTAAAACATCATTTATAACATCAGGTTAGACCAGACATGAACTGATTAACAGTAACTGTTCAGAAAATACATATCACACGTTGGTATTGGACACATATGCATAAATAATCAGAGCGTGGTGTCTATATAAAGCATACATTATTGTATGGGTTCTATGGTTACACTGTACATTGTGTCTTATGCTAGGTTCCCACTGTCGTGCGATCCGTTACGAACGCCACGATTGGCCATTCGTAGCTGATCGTGGAATTTTTCTGAAATTTCAGGTTTGGATACGAGGTGATGCGAGTCGATACGTTCTGATACGATTTGTTGCGCTCGGATGCGATCTGGTCACGATTTGTCAATTTCAGGTGTCACGATCTGTCACGGTCTGATCTCCAGTTCAGATACGATCACATACGTTCCGATAGGATTGTTTCGATCGAGTCCACGATTGGGTCTCGATCTGACACGATCATCACGATCGGGTTCCCCGAATTGAGACGATCTGGTACGTGGTTCCGATACGTTCCGATACGTTCATCACGAACCGATGCGCTCCGTTACGATAGGATACGATTATGGTCGCGATGTCTTTCACGATCATGATCGAGGGTGATCACGATTTAAGCTACGACTGGACCCCGACGGGTATATATACAGCCCGACTGACCATGGACTTCATTGTTTCTTGAACTTTTACAGAGTGAACACTACAACCCTCAACCATTGATGATGGCAGGAGTTGCGGATGATAACAACGTGGCATTTGCAGTATTACTGTATAATTACATTATCGCCAGAAAAGAGAACTCGTAACAGATCGTGAGCGTTCGTGTAAAAACGTAACTACTCGTATCTACTCGCATTTACTCGCATCTTCTCGTATCAACTCCTATCTGCTCGTGAGTCATTCGTGCCAGGTCTTGAGCAATGGGACCCGACAGAGCGTAACAGATCGTGACAGATCGTGGGAGATCGCAACACATCTCAACAGAGCGTGGTGTTTGTCTTGTCTAAGATCGATCCCGATCATCACGATTTGGAAGCACGATTAGATGCGATCTGTCGCGCTTTGTTACGATGCAATACGATTTGATACGATGATCCCGATTGACAATTGATCGTGTTGATCGTAGTAAAATTTTGAACCGTTCAAAAATTTTCTACGATTAACACGATTGCCACGACTGACCTCAAGATCTGATAAGATATGATAAGATCTGATAGGATCACCACGATTAGTCCACGAATAAGACCACGATTTCAATCGTGCCGCGAATCGTGATAGTGGGAACCTAGCATTAGTCACGATGTGACGTAATGCGAAAGTCGATACATTATTGTATCCGGGTGTAATCTTCGTCGATTCAGTTGAAGGACGTGCTTTAACATGGTGTAAACACTTATTTAAACATGGATACTGCTATACACCGGAAAGCTAAATATGAACAATTAGGATAAATATCATCATTGAGATTAATACAACATTATTATTCGACTGATGAGGTAAGGTATGTGTATATTTATGCAACACTTAGGAAAACATGGCGACCGAGGCGGAAGAAAAAAACGCAACTTGTTCACTTACAAGATGTTTATCAACTTTATTGATTAATGTACGAATAGCTTTCAAAAAACATTCTGATCTAGGTATAAGTAATGTAAGTTTTAATTTTCAAATATTTTTAAGGGAAAAGACCTTTCGATGACATATTGCAAAATAAAGATAATCCAATATGGCCGACCTAAACACAAGTGACATGGCTTGTTAAAATGGATTGTGAAAAAAAAATGTGTACGAGTTTAAGACAAGCTTTCACGGTCATTAATTAAACAAGAGGCCCAAGAGATATTGTATTGCTTTACTTGTGTGTAAGGTTGTATGTTGTCCATCACTTTTGCTAATTCTCAATGATACATATCTTTTTTACAATTTGGTAAACATTGAGTAAAAAGAGCTTTTGTGCCCTTTAAATGATCTTCTATTGTGGAGAAATAGATAGGGCGGGGTGGGGATGGGTCAAACATGGCTGTTTTTTTAATTGATTATGTATTGGAATGAAAATTCTTAACCAGTTTGCTAAATATCAGATAAAACAGACTGTCCAAGAGTGTTAATAAAACAAGACATAACCTCTGCTCCCAACTAAATTCCATTTTGTTTATTTCGCCCATAGTTTTCTCGTTTAGGGCAAAGAATTTTGTTTGAAACTGGAACCATACGCCGCTGGCCATGGAATGGTATGAAAATACTACATTGAAGGTTCCATGTTCACCGTCATATGCATGCCATTTTCGGGATGGTTGACATTTTCGTACTGTTGACATTTGCAATATTCAGTTCTGCTCAACCCGGGGCTAGAGGTCGTGAACAATAGCTAACATTTTTTCACTACAGTTCATGAACAGTCTCAATCAAACCGAGACTACACTAATTTTTGTATTTATCGTGTTCGGCGATTACCAAATTTCTCTTTCCATACGCATTTTATAGCATTCTTCATCACTCAAGGGATAGGCTTCTTCTGTTTCTGCTAAAATTCTGCTGGTTATTGAACCTGTTCAAGCTATTACAGTATAAACACTATGACGAAGTTTGGTAAAGATCAGACAAAACAAGAGCTGTCGGAGAACAGCGCAGCTCCACTATTCGATTTTTCGGAGAATAATAAATTTATAGCTAGTATATACCATCAGAAAACAAGGCTACAACAATGTGGGGTGGGGTTGGGAGCACAACATAACTATGTGTTAGAATTGACCAAAACTACACAGAAATATGTAAACAAAAATATAAAAAAAAAATAATATCGAGTTTTGGGTGGGGAGCGGGGTGGGGGTGGGAGAGAGGCGGGGGTGGATTGTGGGGGGGAGTGGGGGTGGTCAGAGCAACATATATGTGTAAAAAGCTATGTAAGAATTCACCAAAACAACACAAAAATATGAAGACATTTTATTTTTTTTAAAAATCGAAAAAGTGTAAGAATTGACTAAAACAACAAAGAAATATGTAAAAAAAAAAAAATAATAATTGAAGTGGGGTGGGTGAGAGACAGGGGGTGAGGGGAGAGGCGGGAGTGATTTGGGGGCGGGGGGGGGGGAGAGTGTGCAACATATATGTGTAAGAATTGACTAAAACAACAAAGAAATATGTAAAAAAAAAAAAAAAAAAAAAAGTTCTAGTGTGGTGTGTGTGTGGGGGGGGGGTTTCAAGTGGGGTGGGGTGTGGGGAGAGCGGGGGAAGAGCGGGGGGAGAGGCGGGATTGGGTTGGGGGCAGGGGGAGGGGGCAACATATATGTGTAAGAATTGACTAAAACAACACAGAAATATGTAAAAAAACAACAACAAAAAATTAGATTTACAAGTGGGGGTTGGGTGGGGGGGGAGCATGGGGGAGAGGCAAGTGGGTTGGAAGAGGGGGGGGGCAACATATATGTGTACAAATTGACTAAAACAACAAAGAAATATGTAAAAAAAAGAAAAAAGTTTCAAGTGTGGGACGGGGTGGGGGTGGGGGTGATGGGGTGAGAGGCGGGAATCAGTTGGGGTTTGTGGAGGTTTATGTGTGTAAGAATTGACTAAAACAACGAAGAAATATGTAAAAAAAAAAAATATATAGTGTGGGGCATGGTGGGTGGGGTGATGGGGTGAGAGGCGGTGGTGGGGTTGGTGGGGGGGAGCGGGGAGGGTTGCAACATACATGTATAAGAACTGACAAAAGCAACACAGAAATATGTAAAAAAAAGAAAAAAAAAAAAAAGTTTCAAGTCTGGGGCGGGATGGGGGTGGGGAGGTGATCGGGTGAGAGGCGTGGGGGTGGGGTGGTGGGTGCAGGGAGGATTGCAACATATATGTGTAAGAATTGACTAAAACAACACAGAAATATGTAAAAAAAAAAAAAATGCAAGTGTGGGGCATGGTGGGTGTGGTGATGAGGTGAGAGGCGGGGGTAGGGGGGGAAGGGGCGGGGAGGGTTGCAACATATATGTGTAAGAATTGACAAAAGCAACACAGAAATATGTAAAAAAATCAAAAAAATCAAGTGTGGGGCGTGGTGGGTGGTGTGATGGGGTAAATGTTGGGGGGGGGGGGGGGGTGTCGGGGGGTGCGACATATATGTGTAGGAATTGACAAAAGCAACACAGAAATATGTTTAAAAAAAAAAATGGGGGCGGGGGAGGGGGAGGGGGGGGTTGGAGAGGAGGGAGCCCATGCCCCAATATGGGGGTGAAGTAATAAGATGCATAATGCTATAACAAATCCCAAACCAAAATTATAGATATATACATGCTTACATGCAAACCTAGATCTGCCTTTATTGCACATTTTATGGGCCATCACAATTTGGGTTCCATGGGAGCCCAGAATTTGCAAAAGACAAAATTACTTATCCAGCCCTTTACAACATACTATAAGGAAACCAATTCCAAAATTTAGTTCAGCTAGGACAAGAAATGTAAGAGCTTACACACAAAATTTGATGTGAAACAGACACATTTTAAGGGCTATCAGAATTTGGGTTCCATGGGAGCCCAGGGTTTACAGGAACCAAAATTACCTAAGCAGCCCTGAAGATAATGCTATAAGGAAGCTAATGGCCAAATTTGGTTGTGCTAGGGTAAGAATTGTAAGAGATATAGACTTGTAAACACAGCTTACACGCAAAATTTGATGTGAAATGGGACACATTTTATGGGCTATCATAATTTGGGTTCCATGGGAGCCCATGGGTTACAGGAACCAAAATTGCTTATGCAGTCCTTAAGATAATGCTATAAGAAAGCCCATGGCCAAATTTGGTTGTGCTAGGATAAGAAATGTAAGAGATATAGACTTGTAAACACAGCTTACACGCAAACCTGAATGTGGGACGCCGACGCCAACGCCAACGCCGACGCCGACGCCGACCCCGGGGTGATTACATAAGCTCTCTTATTCTTCGAATAGTCGAGCTAAAATGATGGCGCTAGAGAGTAGCAAAGCAAAGTATAACTTTTTCCAATAATGTAAGGGCCATTAAGCTGCTCCTTCCAGTCCGACATTGCTAGTTTTTCATTTGTCCACGATTGCTACTTTGATTGAGGCAACTTTATAAAATTAAATATTAAACCAATGAGCCGGGTGAATGGGGGCCGGGGTGTGGAGTGGGGTGGATGGGAGTCAGATATGGCTGTTTTATCAAAACTTTCCCAGATTTGATAAATATTAACATTTTGAAGTTAATACAAATTTGGTAATGATGGAATGAACAATAAAGGAACTAGAATGTTTGACATTTTTAGCTCAGCTGAGCTGAAGGCTCAAGTGAGCTATCGCAATCGCTTTTCGTCCGCCGTCCGTCATCCATGCGCCCGTGTATCCGTCCACCCGGACGTTCGCTCGTCCGTCCGTCAACAATTGCTTCAAACGACACCTCCTCAGTAATTTTGACCAAACTTCACATAGATGATTCTGAGGTTAATGTTTTGTTTTTTTCAAATTTGTTAAAATTAGATCAAATGACACCCAAGATGGCCGTCATTACTAAAAAAGTTCGAAACACTAAAAACTCTTCTTCTCAAGAACCACTAAACAGCTTTTGCCGATTTTTCTTTATTAATGATATCCAAACTCTGTGGTATTAGATTTGTTCAAATGAAGTCCACGGGGTTGAAAATGGCCTTGTCCCAGGGGTCCAAAATTTGCATATAGATATAATGCATGTTTTACATAGAAATTTTTTTTTTCTTTGAAACCACAAGGCACAGAGCTCTTATATATTGCAAGTAGCATTAACGTATGGTGCTCCATCCAGTTTGTTGAAAGGGTGAGCCCGAGGTTAAATTTGACCTCGTCCCGGGGGTCACGTTTTTACATAGACTTATTTGGGGAAAAACGTATTCTTCCCTAAACCTACAAGAACCGGAGGTTTAATATTTTGCATTTACCATAAGCTAATGGTCCATTACCAATTGTGTTCAAATGGTGACCATGTGGTCAAATTGGCCCAGTCCCAGGAGTTGCATGCTTTACATAGACTTATATAGGAAAACACTTACCAAAACTTATTCTCTGAAATTACAAGACCCAGAGGTTTTAACATTTTGCATTTACTATTAGTTAATGGTCCTGTAACACGTTTGTTCAAATGATTCTGGGGTCAAATTTAACCCCGTCCGAGGAGTCAAATGTTTTACAAAGACTTATATAGCGTAACAAATAAACAAATCTTCTTCTCTGAATCCATAAGAGCCAGAGGTTTGGCCCCTTGATCGATCCCCACCCTTGGGGATATAGCCCCTGGGTCATAACTTTGAAACCGTTGAGATACCCACCCTATAACCATATATACACTTACTGGACCTGAACATTTTAGGGAGTGGGGGTGGGGGGGGGGGGGGGGGGGCAAAGGTATTTAGGATTTAGCGCCATCGACTGCGTGATTTAATTATGTTATGCCATTAGAAGCTTGTTTTCCTCTTTGCAAATGTCAGGTTAGAGATTTAGGGCCATTTGGCTGGCCCTCTTGTTAACTAATTCAGGGGCCATAACTTTAGTCTTGACATGGTTTCTAGTCCAGCAAGACTAGTTTTTCACTGTTTCAACGCTTTTGTCTATGAATCAAATCAAATATTTAAAACATTAGGCGGGGGGAGGAATGTCATTGTGTGGGGTAAAGCAAAGGGTTCAAGTCAAATATGACTGTTTGTTTAATTATTCGAGCTGTTATTTCTATTCAAAATTGAACAAGATTGGTAAAGAGCGGATGAAAATCTAGGATGTTCGGTGTTTTTAAATAATTCAGGGGCCATAACTCAGTTTCTAATCTAGTGGCTCGTTGTATAGTTTGTCAACTTTTTCTTTTATGAGCTAGATAACTTCATATAACAAAATATTAAAAAAAGTCATGGGCGAGTGTTGAAGGGAGGGGATTGTGATGGAGTGGGTGAAGGTTCAGGTGTAATTCAGATATTGTTGGTATTTAACTTGTTCAAGCTTTTATTGAAAACAACTTGGGAAAATATATTTTAAAAAATGGACTACAGTGTTAACAAAGCAACATTTGGAATTTTCATTTAATCAAAGGCCATAACTTTGTTGTGTCTTCCCAATTGTGGTTGGTTATTGAACCTGTTTAACCTTAAATTGATATAAATACTCTGATTACATGTGGTACAAATCAGTTGAAACTTGAAGTAACAACACATTTCACAACGTAACATATAGCGTTTGTCAATAAACCAAGGGCATTAATATGGTGTTACTAATCAGATATATCTGATATTTTAACTTTTCCGTGCTTTCATAAATATTCACAATCTGGCTGAGTTTGGTTTAATGGAAATTTAGAGGACCACGGCCTGCATGTCGAGCACACACACAGTTCGACAAGAAGTGCAAACTGGGGTAGTTTGTTCAATGTATCGCGAACGAATGAATCGGTGAGATGCAGAAATAGTATAGAAAGGGATGGGGTTCTAGTACAGTTTCCCCTCGCGACGGGTAGACAAGCAATTATAAGTTGTCTGTAGCTGTCCTTAATGCAAGATACAAACGCCAAATGGTGATGGCATACTTGCTACCAGACGCCCCTACAACAATATAAACTGCTTGATTGCCCCTTTCAGGGAAAACTATCCGGATACCCCCTTTCTATACTAGTTACCAATCCGGTTTATCAATTTGACAAAAGTAAAATTTTGTCTATACTATATGTTACTCCATGGGTTTTACCCAGAGAAAGTTATATCACGGGGGGTTCTCTACGGTACTGTGTGTATGTGGATATTACTGGAGTTGGAAATAAACTAAGTCCATGGTTAATTTATATATTCATCTGTATTATTTATCGTAGACACGATACAACTCGTATGGTAGATACAACTCACTCTGAAATGCATAATAAGGCATACTAAGTGATCTTGAAATCATTAGTTCACAAATACATATACATACATGATCTCAAGTACCTGTATTTATAATAAAGAATGCATTCCATATGTATCGACTCATAAAGAATATATATAAAGTATTTATGTGTCTAGTGGCCTATTATAGCTAATAATGATAAAACATGATTACATATACATTGCTGTAACACCTTACACAACACATCTTTATACATCGACTTACCAATTTATGGAATTAAGTGTATCTCTCATTCTCTCAACTGTCTTCACCATCCACTACTGTGTAGTTATTCAACTCTACAAGTTAATAACATTGTTATATGTTGTGCAAAGATTTGAAAGGATAGTGAGTATTTAATAATAGTATTAAATATGTAGTAACTAATACTGCCATCTTGAGTACAATAACGTGTAATCATAGACTGTCTTAGATTTACCAAAATAGTCAAAATGTAAACATTAAAGTTACATCAACTCATAGGAACATTAAAAAGGAAACAATTGCAAATATGAGATTAACAAACCTTCATGTCTTCTTTGCAGTAACCTAAATTTAAAATACTAAAACTCTAAAAAACCAACATGTCTGACCATTTCTGACCTTGCACAAAAGAGAACTGGACACACATAATATGCTGAACACAATTAAGTCAAGTGACCAAATTTCCAGGTAAAGCCAACTCAAGCGTAACATCTAGTTAAAGGGAAACAACTCGTACAAACCACTTTCTAAACAACTTACAGAGTTAACCTTAATTATCACTCTGTTACACACTCCCCCTGTCTGAAAAAATGACTCCAGTCATTTCTGTCATAGTCTGTTGTTTGACGGTCTCCATAACCTATCTGTATCTATCCTACACGTATGTGTATCTTACTCCTATATATATCTATATGTAAATATATGATAACTACTCTACTCAGTAATACATAATTACTTTTTATTACACTAACTTACTCCAATCTGAGCTCATATTAATCACTTATCATACCAGATCGTATCAACCTTTAAAAAAATGCTTCTTTCCACTGCCCCCTTCAACTAACTTGTGTCCTCACAACTGACATATTAAACACTTTTTTTATTATTATTTTTTTTTATTATTTTTTTTTTATTTATTTATTTTATTTAATCATGCTATTTGTAAAAGATAAATAATTATTGCAATCAATTAATTATATTCAAGCGTATAATTAGTAATTACAACGTATGTCAACACAATACATCAAATGGTATAACCTTAACTATTTGATATATTTTATTTTATTTTATTGTTCAATCTGAACAACTTAATACATTATTTCATTAAAATCGAATTAAACAACGCTATCTCCCAAAGCATATATTACTGCATTTATGTTAAACAAAACAGGTTCAATGTCATTTGACTGAAATACCTATTTCATAACTGCATTAATTAGTTTATGCACCACTTCAGTATCAATGTCATTAAAAACACCTGGGTTCATTAAACGTTAAGGGCATGTAATCTATGGTCCAGAGGTTTTGTTTGAACTTGATACATTTGATAATCCTCATATCTTGTCGGCTCTTAACTTATTCTCTCTGAACGTCTTGTCTGAGGTCGTGGTGCAGTACATGGTCTCTTTTGTTCTAAGTCTTCAACGACCCTTTTTTTGTGTATTAATTCTTCTTGTCTTGGTACTTCAGTAGTCTCTTCTTCGATGCCTGTTGTACCTTTCATTTGTTCTTGATGTACCAGTTGTGTTTCTTTATCCCCGATCTCTATTCTTACTGCTTGTTCTCTAGGTTCACCTCTTATCACCTCTTCTTCTTCAGAGTCATTATGTTCTAATATGTCTTGTTCTATAACTTCTGGCTGAACTGTTTCGTCATTTGTATTTCTTCGGTTGTCTATTTGACTACCTAGTCTTTCAACACTTTCCACTTCTGTCACTGTTTCTTCTTTATCAACTTCCAGATCTCTATGTACTTGTTCGCTTTCTATACCCTTTCTAACTTCTGTCACTGTTTCTTTTGTATCAACTTCTATTCCTCTATGTATTCCTACTTCTACTTTTCCACTTTCTGCACTACTTTTAACTTCAGGTCTATGGGCGTCCCCATCGGTGTATACTTGTAAAGTATACTCATCCCCTGACTCATCTGACTCTTCTTGCTCCATGACGTCACTTTTCAATGTCTTCTCCATATCCTCTATTACTACTTCCTTTGGTATTACCGCTCGCGGCTGGGAAACTTGTCGTGTTTGTTGGTGGAGGGACTATAAACCTCAGAACTACACACACACACACACTTTGGTATTATCGTGTTAATACCATTTTCATCGGATGCATCCCTTCTTATTGTTTTTCTCTTCTTTGGTATAGGTCTCTGTACTTCTACAGTTCTCTGCAACTCCTTATCTTCCTCATCATCGACTGTTGACAGTGGTAGCAAGTGATTCCTGTGAAGAATCCGTTCTACTCCTGTTGTCGATCTTACCTTAAACACTGGTATTTCTTCTCTTGGTTGGTCCACGACTTCATAGGGTATTTCCTCAAACTTGTCTGCTATCTTATGTTTCCCATCATGTGCTAAATTCTTCACTAACACTTTGTCCCAAAATGATACCTTTGATGCTGTCACCTTTCTGTCGTATTGTTTCTTCTGTTTCAGTCTCGCTTTGTCTGCTTGTTGTTTTGCTATATCATGCGATACTTTCAGGCGATCTTTAAGTTCACTTATGTATTCTCTTGTTGTTTTACTCGCTTCTTTTCCGATATCTGATGTTTTAAATTATGCATCTATGGGTAGTTTGGGTTTTCGACCGAACATTAATTCGAAAGGAGATGTCTTAGTGCTCTCATGCCTTGTGCAGTTGTAAGCATATACTAACGATGGTATATAGCTTTTCCAATCTGCCTTCTTTGCTGAATCCACTGTCCCAAGCATGTTCAGTAGTGTTCTATTCCATCTCTCAGTACAGCCATTGCCCATTGGGTGGTAAGATGTTGTTGTAGTCTTCTTGATTCCCATAATATTGCAAAGTTCCTTGATTAAATCGGATTCAAAATTTGCTCCTTGATCTGTGTGTAATTTCGTTGAAATTCCATAATTAACGACAAAGTTGTTATCAAAGGCATCTGCTGTAACCTTTGCTGTTTGATTCTTTGTGGGAATTGCAAAGGCATACTTGGTGAAATGATCTGTTATCACTAATATGTTTCCGTGCCCTCTTGATGGTTCCCGCGTTAGGTAGTCCATAGACACTAATTCTAAAGGATAAGTCGTGACTATGTTTACCAATTCTGTCTTTATGTTGGTTGACGACTTCCTTTTTATGCATCTGTCGCATTTTGAAATCCAATGGTCTACTTCAGTTGCGATACCTGGCCAAAAAAATCTTTCTTTTAAGAGTGATAGCGTTCTGTCTCGTCCTGGATGACCGATGTCATTATGCAATCCCTGCAGTACTTTGTTCCTGTAACACTTTGGCAACACAAGTTGATTAATATCTCCATTTTCTCCCTTTATCTCTCTATACAACAGACCTCTTATCATTTTTAAACTATGAAAATTCTTCCTCATACTGAAGTCGTCTCTACTAACACACTGATTCTTATCCGGTAAATACTGATCTATTACCGCTCTTCTCCATCTTTCTATCAATCGATCCTCTCTCTGCATCTGCCTTATTTCTCTCAACTCCATAGTCAGTCCAGGTGAATCTGTTGCTTCCACTACATTAATGCTAGATGCGGGTATTACCTCTATGTATGGAATCTTGTTGATGCTACTGTAAACCGCTTTTACTGTGGTCCATCTTGACCCTGTCCACTTCTCCTTCTGTAACTCTCTAATGAGGGTATCTTGACATACCATCTGCATCTGAATTCTTTAATCCTGGACGATAATATATGTCAAAGCTGTATTCCCCAAGTGCTGAAGCCCATCTTTGGCCGGTTGCATCCAATTTTGCACTGGTAAGAATATACGTCAATGGATTGTTATCTGTCAGTACTAAAAAATGATTTAACTTCAAATAATCTAAAACTTTCTCCGTTACTGACCATTTCAGTGCCAAGAACTCTAACTTAAAAGCGGAATAATTCTTTTCCGACTTGGAGAGTGATCTACTAGCGTATGCTATAACTCTCTTATCCTGGTATAATACTGCTCCTAAACCTCTCGTAGATGCATCTGTATGTAGCTCAAACTGTTTGGTGAAATCTGGAAAAGCTAGTATTGGTGGTGACGTCAAGACCTTCTGCAGGTTTTCAAATATTCCCTGCTCTGTGTCCGTCCAGTTCCATTCTTTCTTCTGATACTTGGCTCCTTTCTTTGTAGAAGTTCCTGGAAGCATGTCCGTCAGAGGTTTTGTAATCTTCGAGAAATCTTGTATGAATCGTCTATAGTATCCTGCAAATGTAATAAATGATTTTAGTTCATCTGAGTTTCTGGGTGTCGGCCATTCTCTTATCTATCTTTGCTGGATCTGTTTCTATTCCATTCTCACTTACTATATGTCCAAGGAAGTTAACTTTTTCTTGAATGAAGTGGCACTTTTCAGCAGATAACTTTAATTGACATTCTTTTAACCGGGTCAAAACAAGTTCTATTCTTTCTAAATGTTGTTCAAATGTGTCTGAAAATATAATGAGGTCGTCTAAGTAAATCACACAAATAGTTAAATTGTAGTCACCTAAACATTCCTCCATTAATCTTTGGTATGTTGCTGGACTGTTTGATAATCCAAACGGCATTTTGTTGTATTCAAAGAAACCTAGTGGTCCAACAGTAAACGCTGTTCTTTCTTTATGTGATTCTTCCACCTCTACTTGATGATACCCGGATTTCATGTCTATAGTTGAAAAATATTTGCTGCCTTTCAAAACATCAAAAACCTCTTCTATTCTAGGTAACGCATAGCTGTCCTTTACTGATTTGTTGTTAAGCATTCTGTAGTCTACACACATCCTTAAAGTATTATTCTTCTTTCTAACTAATACGACGTTTGAAGCCCATGGTGATCTAGATTTCCTTATGATTCCTGCTGCTAATAATTGCTGTAGATGTTGACGTACTTCTCCTATCATTGCTGGTGGTAATCTCCTATGTCTCTGTTTGAATGGCACTTCATCAATAAGATCTATTCTGTGTTTGATGTGATCACATTGTCCTATGTCAATGTCGCTTCTAGAAAATATATCTATGTGTTTCTGTAGAAGTTCCTTCATTCGTCTGGTCTGTTCATTGTTGAGGCTATTACTGTTGTCCATATGTATTTCATTCATTACCTCTTCATCTGTTTTCCTTTTCTGTACTTTCGCTAGTAATTCGTCTTCTATTGTAACTGGCTGTAATTCCGCTATGACTGACTTTGGTGATATCACAACACTATTAGTAGTGAGATTAGAAATGTTGACTATTAACTCTCTATTTCTTCCATATTCAAAGTTCACTAATCCTGGTGTTATGTCTACAAATGCGGGTAGTGACGTATCTTCTGTCTCATGTATAATAGCGCTGGTTTGACCATATCTCATTTCCTTGTCTGTATAGCATCTAATATCTTTGGTCTCATTTGGTCCAAGTATAATCTTTCCTGTTTCCGCACTTTTGACTAATGCTATTCTATTCTTACTTCTCTTAAGCTCATCTTCTCTGGTTTTGATGACGTAAAATGACAAGTACCAAGGCGTATATAAACTAGCTTTTTGTAGATATTGAGTTCCAAAATTCCTTTTATATTCTTCTTGTAGTTCTGTGATTATGTTGGTTCCTATGATAACTGGTGTCCTGGCTGAATAATTTGTATCTGGCGTTACGAGGAATAAACAATGTTGTGGTAAAGCTTTTGGTAATCCTATTGCGATTATGAGTTCCGTTTCGATGTATCCTAAATATGGCAATTGTTGACCGTCTGCACATTCTATTCTAATTAATTCATCTAATGGTTTTAGCTTAAAATTTTGTAAGTTATTTTTCCAAAATGCTTCCGAAATGGCGCTTATACAACTTCCTGTGTCCAAAAGGGCTCTCGTTTCAATAGTTCCAATGCGGATTGTAACTTCGTTAGTTTCTCCAACTAATTTAGGGTCTTGTTTGACCGCGCCTTTGTGTGACCCAACAACAGAGGCACTTACTCTTTTGGGCAGTTCCTTGCAATATGTCCCTTCTCGTTACAATTAAAACATGTGGGCTGAAAATTCTGTGACGCCATCGGTCGACTCGTTTGATATTGGCTGGTTCCTCGACCATGTCCTCTATAAGGTCTGTCAAAACCTCCTCTTAATCTTCCTCCTCTCCCACGATCTCCTCTCATTCTTCTATCGCCTCTAAAATATCCATGCATGTGTTGATATCCCTGTTGTTGTTGCTGTTGATATCCTTGTGGTTGTTGTTGTTGATATCCTTGTTGTTGTTGTTGTTGATATCCTTGTTGTTGTTGTGAAGGTTCCCTCTTCTTCTCCAATTTGTCCATCCTTTCATTCAATTTCATGAGCAGTTACTTAACCTCCTCTAATTCGCTATTCTTCTTTTCTACATTAACTGCTATGTTACATTTCTTTGTTTCTTCCGTTACCTTCATATCCGCTTCTATTTTTCTCAATTCAATTTTAAATCTATCATAGTCTGTGATTGTTTCATACTTGTACATTGCAATCTGTTATATTTGCGGCTTCAATCCTTGATATAATACACTTTTTAAAATAGGTTCATCGCTTCTTTTCATTCCTTCCAAATTCACTGCTTGTGTAAATATCTCTTCAATCCTTGATGCATAGCTGGTTATGTCTTCATTAGCATTTTGTTGACATTCATAACATTTTCTAAGTACGGTTTCTTTGTTTTCTATAAATCCAAATGCGCTTTCAAATCTTTCCACTACTTTTTCGATGGTCACGCCAGTTCCAAGACGTCTTAATATATCTCCCGCATATCCTTTCACAGCTCTTCTAATTCCTAACAAAATCTGTTCTTCCGGGAACACCTTTTCCGTTAATAAGGAATCAACCTCAAATCTAAATGTCTGCCAGGTCACTTCCCCTTTACCTGTTTCGCCATAAAAACTTGACAGTTTAGGGAAATGGTATGTATGCATCTTCTGTGCCTCTATTTCTGAGGTAATCCCTGCACCACTTTCACTAGTGTTGGTTGTAACCGGTTTCGGTGTTGAAACTGATGCCTTCACTGATCCTGGTGGTGGTAGACCCCATTTGTTGTCATCGTCTTCTTTCGTCTTTGCATCCTTTTGATCTTTCTTCCTTACTTCCTTTTCTTCTCCTTTATAATGTTCTAAATATTTTACAACATCTTCTGATTTAACTATCTTTTGCTTAAGTTTTAACGCCTGAAACACATTTTTGTCTTCTTCCGAAACTCCGTAATCTAATGGCGATCCTCCCATTGACAATGGTATTCCTCCCCTTGGCAATGGTAATCTTCCCATTGGCGTTGGTTATCTTCCTATTGGCGTTGGTAACCCTCCTATTGGCGTTGGTAATCCTCCTATTGGCATTGGTAATCCTCCCGTTGCCACTGGGGATCCTCCCATTGACAGTGGTGATCCTCCCCTTGCCATGTCTATCTTGTCTTTGTCTTCCTCAGAAATACTACGGTTGCCCTTTCTTCTTGTCATTCTATTTCACTTTTATCGTATTCTCTTCTAAATCCTAGAATAAATACACTGTAAATGCACTATCAAGAGTGTATCCTTTAAATTAAGATCACACTATAAAACAATTCTAAGTTAAGAGTCTTTTACTCACAAATTACAATCACAATTCAAAATTAAGAGTCTTTTACGCTCACCAATTACTATCCCAATTCAAAATTAAGAGTCTTTTACGCTCACTTTGCAAGCACAATTCAACTTTAGAGTCTTTTACGCTCACTTTGTAATCACAATTCAACTTTAAGTGTCTTGTACGCTCACTTTACACCAACTTGATTCACCTTCAAGTATATTCACATAAATTTTCTCTCTAATTCATATCAACACTTAATTCACTATTGCGCTCAATATTGTCAATGTTAATTCACTATTGCGCTAACTATTGTCAACCTTTACTTTACTATTGCGCTAACCATTGTCAACTTTAATTCACTTTTGCGCTTACTACTGTCGACTTTACTTCACTTTTGCGCTAACCATTGTCAACCTTTACTTCACTATTGCGCTCACCCTTATCAACTTCAATTTAATTTTGCACTAACTATTGTCAACTTTACTTCACTATTGCGCTAACCATTGTCAACTTTAATGCTTTATGTCCTTTAATATCTCTACGCTTAAATCACATATGCACTACTGTTCGTGCACTGAAATTTAATTCACAAGTATATTCCACTCTACTTTCACTTTGCAACACAAATTGTCAGGCTCACTGACCAATTATATTCCCTCTGTTCATTGCTAACCCTAACACATCACCTGTAATCTGGTATTGTTTAACTCAATCTATAAATAGATATGCATTTATAATGTACATATATACAGAGATGTCAATACTTAACTAATAAAAATGTCACGAAACCACGAAAAATGTCGCGAACTCCATGAAACACGCTACGAATCGCGAAAGTATTGATAGCTATCGATATCACGATCAGTTTATAATTCTGACATTGATTTTCACAAATCAATCTCAGAACATTATTGATTTGGTTGAGTTTAGAAATAATTTATATTTCTACCCTCTGACTTAATTGTCTTTCACTGTTATTCACTGAAAGACTATTATAAATTTAATTTTATTATTTTATAAAGTTTTTATATTTTCAGCAATATAAATCACTAGCGGATCCAGGGGGGCGCGCACCCGGCGCGCGCCCCCCCCCCCCCCCCTAAAAATTCCGGATCATACATGTATGTCCATTTTACTGTAGATAAAATATCAAATACGCCCTCAGTATAAATTTTTTTCTCGCTCGCTTCGCTCGCTCGACGCATCATGGCTAATGAGTGGTTTAATTAACACATTGTTAAATCCGTTTATTTGAAAACGGACTTTTTATTCATACATGTATGTCCATGTTACTGTAGATAATATATCGAACAATTTCGATGCACACCCTCAGTATAAAAACAATTCTCGCTCGCTCGACGCATAATGGCTAATGAGTGGTTTAATTAACACATTGTTAAATCCTTTTATTTGAAAACGCACTTTATAATTCATACATGTATGTCCATGTTACTGTAGATAATATATCAAACAATTTCGATGCACGCCCTCAGTATAAACAAATTTCTCGCTCGCTCGACGCATAATGGCTAATGAGTGGTTTAATTAACACATTGTTAAATCCGTTTATTTGAAAACGGACTTTTTTATTCATACATGTATGTCCATGTTATTGTAGATAAAATATCAAACAATTTCGTTGCACGCCGTCAGTATAAAAAAAATTCTCGCTCGCTTGGCGCATAATGGCTAATGAGTGGTTTAATTAACACATTGTTAAATTCTTTTATTTGAAAACGGACTTTTGTTATTCATACGTGTATGTCCATGTTACTGTAGATAAAACATCAAACAATTTAGATGGACGCCCTCAGTATAATTTTTGTTCTCGCTCGCTTCGCTCGCTCGACGCATAATGGCTAATAAGTGGTTTAATTAACACATTATTAAATCTTTTTATTTGAAAACGGACTTTTTTACCCTATAAATGCACTACCGCAAACGTTTTATGAGGCTAAAGACAGACCCGAAAATTGACCAAAATATTACGCCCCCCCTAAGCTGAAATCCTGGATCCGCCCCTGTAAATATCAAAGTATATTTGTTGTTAATAAATGTGTCATTTATTACCTGCACACTATACTATACTCTGAACAATGCTCAATTCCCCCTTCAATTTATTTACTCATAGGTTCTCTGATTTACTGTACTAACTAAACTACTGGGCTAGATATAAACACACTCTTACTACACAGTGTGTCCGCTATAAATAGACTAGTCTTCAAACTATGTCACCTGTAGTATTTATTGTTACTTAAAATAACTCCTTTGTTACTTAAAATAACTCCAAATCTATGGTCATGTGACTGTCATGTGTTGTCGGCTGACGTGTGATGTCACTCAACCCCAATAATCAACAATGAGATTCCAGGACAAACACTGACCTCATTAACTATGCAAATACACCAAGAATGCAAATGGCCGAATTACCAGCTGTGCACTGATACAAACAAATAGCACCTTACGCTATTTCAGACTCTCGAGACGTTGAATTCTCGTGCCATGGTGAACTAATATCTGAACTTGAATACCTGTTTGATTACAAGGCTGAACAAGGTAATATACAGCTTTTAATGCCCACACTGTTATCCCATCAGGGCGTATGAAAATAGTTCCAAGGTCAACCTGAATGTTTACATGTCAAACTAAACTGAAAGTAGCTAAATTTGGAAACCCAAATAATTCATATCAAGATAGCAATACTGTATTAGCTATTAGACAGAATGGTTAGATTATTAAAATAGGGCACCTTGACCAAGAAAGATAAACTGTTAGCATGCAATGCAGGTGAAATATCACTCTTGCTTATTTTTACAATATCATTCACAATAGATATCTAAAGCATACACAAACTGCAGCTATGCTCTATGCTCATTTATCACTTGAAACTTTAAGTATTCTTAAATGCAAATTTTCTCTTGAAATAACTACAAATTTAAAGCACTTCATGTATATTAACTGCAATGTATGTATAAAGAAAATCTATTTTACTCACATACTCTAGTTGCAGTCCATTTTACCTCCTGTGAATACACCGTTAAGCAATGCACAACACTCACTAAGAAAATAGTTCACTTTGCCACTAGAACACTTTCACTAAAATGTTATGTCACTAAAAGTTCCGGTTTCTCACAGTTCTACTACTGCTGCCGTCTTTCTCCCGTCTCTTGAAGATCTAGTTGTCCTCAGCTCCATTAGAATGCTGTATGTAGTACTGGTCCCAGACTGGTAACATCAGGTATCCGTAATGCTACGTTGAACAGGACTTCTCTCCAACCCGTCTGCGTAATCATATTAAGCTATATATGCAAATCATGCATGTAATTAATCCAAGCTTTATATGATAAGCTGCACATGTCCATTATTCACTGGTGTAGAATAACTTTGAGTCATTTTTTTAAAATATATCTTTAAAATATCGTTCAAGAAGAATTATTAAAAGTTAACCGCGTCCAGATTAAAACCACAAAAACTGACCAAACGTTGGGCGCCAATGTTACTCCATGGGTTTTACCCAGAGAAAGTTATATCACGGGGGGTTCTCTACGGTACTGTGTGTATGTGGATATTACTGGAGTTGGAAATAAACTAAGTCCATGGTTCATTTATATATTCATCTGTATTATTTATCGTAGACACGATACAACTCGTATGGTAGATACAACTCACTCTGAAATGCATAATAAGGCATACTAAGTGATCTTGAAATCATTAGTTCACAAATACATATACATACATGATCTCAAATACCTGTATTTATAATAAAGAATGCATTCCATATGTATCGACTCACATAAAGAATATATATAAAGTATTTATGTGTCTAGTGGCCTATTATAGCTAATAATGATAAAAGATGATTACATATACATTGGTGTAACACCTTACACAACACATCTTTATACATCGACTTACCAATTTATGGAATTAAGTGTATCTCTCATTCTCTCAACTGTCTTCACCATCCACTACTGTGTAGTTATTCAACTCTGCAAGTTAATAACATTGTTATATGTTGTGCAAAGATTTGAAAGGATAGTGAGTATTTAATAATAGTATTAAATATGTAGTAACTAATACTGCCATCTTGAGTACAATAACGTGTAATCATAGACTGTCTTAGATTTACCAAAATAGTCAAAATGTAAACATTAAAGTTACATCAACTCATAGGAACATTAAAAAGGAAACAATTGCAAATATGAGATTAACAAACCTTCATGTCTTCTTTGCAGTAACCTAAATTTAAAATACTAAAACTCTAAAAAAAAACAACATGTCTGACCATTTCTGACCTTGCACAAAAGAGAACTGGACACACAAAATATGCTGAACACAATTAAGTCAAGTGACCAAATTTCCAGGTAAAGCCAACTCAAGCGTAACATCTAGTTAAAGGGAAACAACTCGTACAAACCACTTTCTAAACAACTTACAGAGTTAACATTAATTATCACTCTGTAACACATAGGTTAGATTATTTTAATCCATCCTCTCCTTTTATAAATAACTAATAGCCAAAACATTTGAAATCATCAAACAAAGTCAGACGTAATCGGACAGTAGTCTTCATCATCGCTGCACATATCATATTATATCATGGAATAATTTATTTTTCTACAATTTTTCCATCTTGTATTTCAGTTCAAGAAGCTCTTCCCCGTTTATATTTAGCTTTCGTTGATAATAATCCAATTCAGCCACCAATCTTTTTCGCTTATTGACTTGGCTTTTTATGATGTCCATAAAATAATCACGAACTACCTCATGTTCTACTTGGCCCTGCTTGCCTTCCAGTAATATTTTTCTATATTTATCTTTTAAATGTTCATGTTTTTTATATATCTCATTGTTCCATTATAAATAATACATTATATATAAAAATTACCAAGGTCAAGGTCATATTTTGCTTTATTTTCCCCAACCTTAACCTTGGTTAGGTAACTTAACATCGGTTAACTTTATGTGATTGCCTCACTTTATGTCTTTGATTTTTGGTCATATGTATTATTGGTATTGATGGACATCGATGAACAACAAATAATACCAAGGTCAAGGTTATGTTTTGCCTTATTTACCATAAACATCAGTTTGGTTAGGTAGGTTAACCTCAGTTATCTTTTTCTGATAACTTTAATTTCTTTGTTTGATAGAAGAAGAAGAGGAAGAAGTAACAAAAATATTGACTTAAACTATTACATAGTTTTTCATCATATAAACATACATTTTACAAATATAATTTGACCACAATAACAAGATTAGTACAGGTTCATTAATTTATGAATTAATATGAAAAAAAAGAAAAAAAAGAGATATAACATGGGGAAAAAAAAAATATATAGAAATCAAAATCTAATATCTAATACGGTACAATAGAACAATTGTAATTGATACTTGGTCATATGTATTGCTGCCATTGGTGGACATCACTGAACGACAAAAATTACCAAGGTCAAGGTCCTATTTTGCGTTATTTTCCCCAAACTTAACCTTAGTTAGGTAACTTAACCTCAGTTAACGTTATGTGATTGTCTCACTTTATGTCTTTGATACTTGGTCATATTTATTGTTTGCATTGGTGGACATCGCTGAACGGCAAAAAAAATCAAGGTCAAGGTCATGTTTTGCATTATTTTCCCAAAACTACACCTTGGTTAAACCACGTAACCTCAGTAACTTAACTTCTTATGATCACCTCGCTTTTATTTGTTTGATACTTGGTCATTTGAAGTGCTGTCTTTGGGGGACATCATTTAATAAAATATTTCATATGCCGTTTGCCGCTGTGGGCGAGACACCCTCAGATCGAGGTCTTGTTTTTCCAGAATTCCTTTGATTTTGAATGCCTAAGCTTCTCCATATCTGACAATTTCTTTAAGTTAAAAGCCCTACCATTTCTCTTAATAATATCAGTATATTCCTTTTTAATAGCATTACGTGGTCCCGCCTTAATTCCATTAAGCAATGGGAAAACTTATATTAGCAGGATTTTATAACGGATATTTCGACACTACAACATGTTTGCTGAAAAAATGCGATAACATGCTTAAAATTACATATTTAATGTTTTAAATTCTGTTTAAGCTGAAATGGAGGTTTTATTTCAAACACAGCCAACCCCGATTTCTCTTCTTGGAGAAAGAGTTGGATGGGGTATGACTCGGACGACGTAATGACAAGACTGTTCCCTACTAGAATTAGATTTGCATCTATAACATTTGTACAATGCGTCAATATATCGATGTTTCGCTTGAACCATTGGCTTGTCGGTAAAAGTAGGGTCACAATTACTAAAAACCTTTGTACAAACAAGTGGATCGGCAACATCACGCAAACTATTTGTAAAATTACAAACTACAGTATTTATTGACAACCTGTCTGAAATATCTATATTATTCGTTACACTATTCAAATCAGTTTATCTAGAAATCAATCCCGCTCTGAACTCATTCTTTAAATCACTAGACCATTTATATCGGACAGTACTGTACACAGTATCTACTTTACGTTTAACATTACAAATCAATGCAACGGTAACAGGAATCACTCCATTCATTGAATGGGCAAACATGAAAATCATTAATACTCGCAAAATTGCATTCTTTTGTTAACAAATAATCAATCACAGATACACCTTGCCTTGAGGCGTAAGTACAGCAAAACGTATACCAATAATGGAGTTTTCTGTTACACTAGCTTTCCCTTTAGTAACATCTCGAGCGACGTCAGAAAACAATAATTTCCCCAGTTCAGTTATAATAGACATACATGGTTATAAATGCATCAAATATGTATAAACTATTATGATTTTCATTTATAGAAAATAAAATCTATCCATAGCATAAGTACACTTTAATTTAAATAATATTATTTCAATTACCATATTTGGTGCATTTTTATTTTATTTTACATTCTACATCAATCTCTATTAGATCGTTCCACTAAGCTGAACTATTCATTACTATTTCTGGTATTCACCGTACCACTCACCTGCTATTACCGTTATGTTTCGGAATGTACGGTAAAGTACAGTAAGGTACGGCTTTTACACCCAACCTACAAAATATGTTTAAACGAAAATAAAAAACAATTTCAAGAAAACAACAGCGAACTGGAAATCCATCAAGGGTCGTTTAATGGAAATCCATCAAGGGTCGTTTAAACGGGACGACTGCATTGACATTCTGACGTACCGATTCCTCAGCTAAGACGACATATTTTTGAGAAATCGTGGGCCTGCTATTTCCGTTATGTTTCGGAATGTACTTTTACCCCAAACCTACAACATATGTTTAAACGAAATTAAAATATACAAATCAATTTCAAGAAAACCACAGCGAACTAGAAATCCATAAAGGGACGTTTTAAATGATTTATTTCTGACCTATCTCGACCTATTTTTGAAAAATCGTGTCTAATGTTATCTTTTTAGTATTATAGATTTGGGTTTTTTCTACAGCCTGGTACGATACCGTTTGTTGATATTCACTCTATTATCATATCGCGACAGTGTCTATGTTAAGATTGGTAATTTATATATATGATCCAAAACAATTAACGCGTCATGATGACATCAAGATGGTGATGATTTTGAGAATGTTTCAAATTAAAATGAAAACAAATGTTCAATACGACAGTAAATGTGTCGAATCTATATTTAAACGTTTTCAATAATAGCACATGTTTAATATTTTTAAGTACCAAACCTTCAGCTTGAACAACGCGTTTTAAGATAGCTCGGATATTCGGTTAATTAAGTATCATAGATATTGAATAAGTGATTAAGTATAAGTGTTGTTTCAAATAGAAACAAAGGATTGTGTGAATGGAATCGGTTGCAAACATCTCTAACTTTTATTTGTTTCTGATTTTCCTGTTTATTATTTGCGGTCTTTACAAAGCAATTATATCTGTTGTTATTTCTGTAACGTGTTATGTTGAATACCTATATGTTTTTTTGTGTTTGCCTATTGTTAACAGACTGTGATTCATATAGTCGACGATCAGCATGCATAAAACTTCTATTTCGCGTGAACCGGTCTAAACAACTTAAATGGTATACATACATATTTTGTAATGTTGAAAGGTTACCATTTCACTTGTTGAAATGACGTCATTATTACTATATGTATATTAGCGACAAAATATTCACTCGCCTCTGTAGCGCAGTTGATCGAGGTCGTGTTTATGCCGGGAAAGGGAGGGTTCAAGCTTGCTGATTTCCTTCTTTTCTTTTTTTAAATTTTCATTATTATGGTTTTCATTATTTGCATTATTGCTAATGGTAAGGTAGCAACAGTTCCTTTCAACTTTGATAACGCAATTTTATAATTACAGATGGTAACCGTGAACTGTTTATATGTGTTGTAATGTACACGCTAACATACACGTATCCCTTACATGTGAACAATTGTATTTCTGGCTGATGTGTACCTCTAGCACGTCGTGTTAGAAGTGTGAATTGTAATCAATATGTAAGGCATGTCAAGGTATTTAAACAGAAAGAAGCGAGGTCGCTCACATTGATTCAAAACGCTTGGTAGGAAGAACTGATGGTAAACATCTGGAAGAAAATAAGGAAAAACTATCGTGGCGTGTTTATGTCTCCATGACAACATTTAGTTTTTTCAATATTGTTTTAACACCTGTGACTTGATCTATTGTTATGTTAACTTTTTATCAAATTCAAATTCTCGGCAGCTGTTTAACGCTTGCGTAAAACCTTGTTTGTCATAATATTATATAATTTAATTGTTGTTCACTGTTACATAAACACAATGGTGAACTACATTGTTTTGTCAGACATTTTGCAATACCCTCCCCCTAATATATCCATTATATATTTTAATCATTTGTCTTTCTTGATACAATATAATATAAAAAATATAATGTTTTATCTTCAGAAATGAGAACGACACCCACTTGTAAGAGACAGTAGCATATAACAATGGCAACTTGTAGAATAGAGAACCACTCACGGCTCATGCTAATGCTTACAGGATGGACAAGGACAATGCGTGCTATTATTAAGAAACATGTCCAAGATAGTTGTCCAAAGGATCAAAACCCAAAACTGTGGACATTAGCCAATGTCCTACAAAACAACGCGGAATATGACGCCATAAGAAAGGGTGAAAAGAGAAGCCTAAATCCATACCAACGCCAATTGTTGAATCGTGAAACTGATGTGGAACAATGGGACATACAAATGCTAAGCGTGATCTTAGTTGTTGTTTGTGGAACGATTATGACAACCTATCGATCTATCTTTGAAAAAGATGTTGAAAAGATGAAGGAAATCAGAAACAAACTTTGTCACACTGGTACTTCAGAAATTGCAGATCACGTATACGATGCTTATTCTAAAACAATCAAGGACATCATTGAGATATACCTAAAGTATCTAGACGACTTGAAGTATCTTCAAGTTGGCACATTTTCTAAAGAGATAAACGGATTCCTAACGCATGTGGAAATCGGAGCCATGGGACTTAACGAGCAAGCTAAACTGTTAAAAGAATGGTACGATAGTGACAGACACATACATGATGCATTAGATGAGGTTAACGATAAAATGGATACATTCGGTGAAGGTCAGTTTTAGTTTATAAGAACAAGTATTTGTAATGATACATGTAGGTATAGAGAAAATAACACTTTATCACATAACGTCCCTTGTTAGCAGTTACGAACACACATTTAATATTCTATTGTATGACACACGTGTAATACAGCCTGGAACGATTTTGATTGGTTGAGTTAAACCTGTAACACTACGCAAGTTTATTCACTGAAACTATTTTATTTATTATAAATTCACCCAGATCTGAGTCATAAACATATTATTTGTGACAGTTTATAAAAATAATGCACGTTATACAAAACATTGTTGTTGGTTTGTTAAAAAGTTGGCGTAAACTGCTATTTTGTAAAGAGGTAAAACACGAACTCATTTATACGCAACGTTATCAAGGTGGGGGATCACGTGGTTTCAAAATGACGTCACCGATGGAAAAACAACCCGCTTCGAAGTAAGATTTTCTTTATATTTTCCTTATTACTTCACGCATTTTTATCTGAGGGCTGCATAAGCAATTTCGGTTCCTGTAACCCATGGGCTCCCATGGAACCCAAATTATGATAGCCCATAAAATATGCCCCATTTCACATCAAATTTTGCGTGTAAGCTGTGTTTGCAAGTCTATATCTCTTACAATTCTTACCCTAGCACAACCAAATTTGGCCATTAGCTTCCTTATAGCTTTATCGTAAGGGCTGCTTAAGTAATTTTGGTTCCTGTAACCCCTGGGCTCCCATGGAACCCAAATTCTTATATCCCTTAAAATATGTCTGTTTCACATAACATTTTGCGTGTAAGCTGTGTTTACAGGTCTATATCTCTTACATTTTTTGTCCTAGCTGAACTAAATTTTGGAATTCGGTTCCTTATAGTATGTTGTAAAGGGTTGGATAAGTAATTTTGTCTTCTGCAAATTCTGGGCTCCGATGGAACCCAAATTGTGATGGCCCATAAAATGTGCATTAAAGGCAGATCTGAGTTTGCATGTAAGCATGTATATATCTATAATTTTGGTTTGGGATTTGTTATAGCATTATGCATCTTATAACTTCACCAATATTGGGGCATGGGCTCCCTCCTCACCCCCCCCCCCCCCCCTCTCTAACCCGCCCCCACTCCCCTCCACACTTTTTTTTTTTTTTTTTACATATTTCTGTGTTGTTTTAGTCAATTCTTACACATATATGTTGCAACCCTCCCCTCCCGCACCCCCCCCCCCCGTATCTCATCCCATCACTTCCCCCTCCCCCCATCCCCCACCCCGCCCCAGACTTGAAACTTTTTTCTTTTTTTTTCTTTTTTACATATTTCTGTGTTGCTTTTGTCAATTCTTACACATACGAGGGGCGTTCATTATATAATGCAACTATGGTCCTAAAATTTAATTATGGTCCATTGCTGTAGTTGTTGATACTGATTAACTTAAAATAAACTTCTCCCCCATTAATTTATCAAGTTTCAGATACTTCAATCCAATAAAAAATGTGTTTTGAGGGCATTTTTTTAAGACATGTAAATGATACTGAACACAGCCAAAAGCGGAAAAAAACTATTTTGTCTAAAAATCTAATTTCGGCGGCAAATATGGCTTTTTTGCCTAAACCACAAACGTTTATATCTTCCATATGAAAATTTTAGTAGTTTTTATTTGTAATGTGTTTATTTTTGAGTTTATTGCTCCTTAAATGTTGTCAGTGCCATAAAATGTAGCTTACATGTTATGCTTAAAAAGCGAAGACCAACTTCAGGCTTTAATATTTTTGGAGCGGGGTAACTTAAATTGTTGATTTTATATTAAATCTTTAGAGTATCCCTTCAATTCGTTATCCATATATTTAAAACCATTTTCCGTCATATCTTCAAACTGATTTTGACTATTATTTTTATTGAAATTTTATATTTTCAGGACTTTTGTATTTCCAAGAAAACGGCATTTCTTGCCTTGAACTATATTGATTTTTTGTATTGAAAACATCGTTTACGTAATATTTACACCTACTTCTAGTTACAACAAAAGTTTGAATAAATTACTTTGCTGCAAAATGCATTTTTTTTAGAATCCAACATTACGACCTATGCAAATTCATTAACATTTTCTGCAGCTTTTTAAGGCAGTGTATATGAATAGGTCCCAACTAAACAGTTATATATTCACTGATTTTAATAAAATTTTCAGAAAATGTCACTAAAGGTTCATTCTATAAGATCTTTTTTAAATTTCGCGTGTAAACCTCACTCAAGGTGAATACGACGGCTAGTTGCATTATATAATGAACGCTCCTTGTATATGTTGCAACCCTCCCTGCCCCCGTCACCCCAAACCCCGCCTCTCATCCCATCACCCCCCCTCCCCTCCCCACCACGCCCAAGACTTGATTTTTTTTTTTTTACATATTTCTGTGTTGCTTTTGTCAGTTCTTACACATATATGTTGCAACCCTCCCCGCAACCCCCCCCCCCCCCCCCAACACTCCCCCGCCTCTCACCCCATCACCCCGCCCTAAACGCCCCACACTTGAATTTTTTTTACATATTTCTTTGTTGTTTTAGTCAATTCTTACACACATATGTTCCCCCCCCACAAACCCCCTACGCACTACCCGCCTCTCACCCCATCGCCCCACCCCAAACCCGCCCCAGACTTGAAACTTTTATTTTTTTTACATATTTCTTTGATGTTTTTGTCAATTCTTACACATATATGTTGCCCCCTCACCGCGCCCCCCCACCCCACCTACCCCATCACCCCCCCAACCCGCCCCACACTTGGAACTTAGTCAATTCTTACACACATATGTTGCCCCTCTCTGCTTCTGTCAATTCTTACACATATATGTTGCCCCCTTACTGCACCCCCACCCCACCTACCCCATCACCCCCCACCCCACCCCAAACTTGGAACTTTTTTTTTTTTACATATTTCTTTGTTGTTTTAGTCAATTCTTACACACATATGTTGCCCACTCCCCCTCCCCCCCCCCCCCACCCCACATTGTTGTAGCCTTGTTTTCTAATGGTATATACTAGCTATAAATTTATTATTCTCCGAAAAATCGAATAGTCGAGCTGCGCTGTTCTCCGACAGGTCTTGTTATTCAAGGTATCACTCAGGATAAGATCTCGGACTTGATCTTTAACTATCAAAAGAACAAACGTTTCAATAATCGATGGAACCAATACAGCTCGGACAACATCAATATCCTGAAATTTCTCCAAGTCCATAATATGTAAGTTACTGCAACAGGATTTACTAAGAAACTAAAACTTTTAACGTGTTAACTGGTCAGTCATCCAACGCTGAATGGCAAAAACTGGCGTACTACATGCCACGTGCACTTCACTGAGAGTGCGCCCCCTATGAGAATCACTCACATCAAGAGAAATCAATTATCGTCTAATTCACTACTCTCAAACGACAATAATGTCATTTCTCTTAACACTCACCCTTCTCATAGGAGTAACACGACAACAACAATATGTTATAAATGTATATTTATTATTTATTGGTATAAGCCATTGGACGAGCGACTGAACTAAAAGAACGGGCTCAAAGTGTAACAACCAATATTAGTATCCAAGTAACTTACATATATGAATTCAAATCTCCATTATTAAACATATAACATATGAGACATTTCTAAACCAAGATATTGGTAATAAATAAGTCCTATGTCTATCCGACACCGACTCCATGTAATTGATATAAAACAAGTTCTGTTTAAAACCAAGGTATTGGTACACTAGACCTTAGAATTTAATACGTCCTGTGTCTATCCGACACCGACTCCATGTTATTGATATAAAACAAGTTTTGGTTAAAACTAAAATATGACATATATGAATTAAAATCTCCATTATTAAACATATAACATATGATACATTTCTAAACTAAGATATTGGTACACTATGCCATAGAATTTAAACCTCAATACGTCTGTCTATCCGACACTGACTCCATGTAGTTGATATAAAACAACTTTGTTTAAAACCAAAATATGACATATATGTATTTAAAATCTCCATTATTAAACATATAACATATGGTACATTTCTAAACCAAGATATTGGTACACTATTCTTTAGAATTTAAACACAAATACGTCTTGTGTCTACACGACACCCACTCCATGTAATTGATATGCAACACTTTCTGTTTAAAACCACATTATTTGGTACACTAGAGTTTAGAATTTAAATCTAAATACGCCCTGTGTCTATCCGACAATTACTTCATGCTGTAATTGATATAAAACAAGTTTTGTTTAAAACCCAATCATCACAATTCCATAGAATTTAAACATGTTTACCTCCTGTGTTTACCCAACACTGACTACCTGTAATTGATATAAAACAGGTTCGGACTAAAACCAAAATATTTGTACACTATTTCTTTAAACATAAATACGTCCCGTGTCTAATCGACTATTCCATAAATACATAAAAACTCCTTGTAATTGATATTAAACAAGTTCTGTTTCTTACTTAGCTCTCATGTAAACCTATTTAAATTTCAGTATCATAAACACGTTTTACATTTCATGTGCCCAGGGACATGAATCCCATAAAACTTTTGGATGATCAATATTTTCACTAAACACTGTGCAAAATTCTACAATAATGTGTTAAATATGAAATTTAAACACTGAAGGACTAGGATTTGTAAAAAAATATGAACACATATTAATACTATGAGAATAATAACGACATTTAAAAGATATTATAACATTTCCGTAAACAAAATGAAGAAAATCAGTGTTATTTTCGCTAAAATCAAGGGATATGCATTCACTCCTATCTGGTTTACAGCAAGACCTTTCCGAATTCTCGACAATCATTTTCATTGATTATAGGCTAATAACAACAGATGGCGTACAAGAAAATTTAAAAGCATAGAGTTATTCAAATAATTTTTGAAACGTTTTGTAACAAGGACATTTTCGGAGATGCCAGTATCCAAAAGGTGTGGTAGGGGGAGGTAATTCAGGGGTATAAATAACATGATTTTTTAAATATTTGTTATGGAATTTAAGACAGCGAACACAGTAGTACAATAAATACACTACTTTATCTCAGTGTAATATCCAGTTCAAAGGATATATGCCTAGTGACAGAACTTTTTGAAGCACCCTCGTAACTACCACAATTTAAAAGTTACATGTCCCACAGTGAAAATAATTATGGAATTTCGAAAATGCTCTCGAACACTGGCAGCGTGAAAAGAGATCTCGTGCACTTGTATTTATATACTTGTTAGATTCGCTCACGAGTTTTGTAATGCTAGGCGGTTTATTGTGTGTGTGCGATGTACTTATGAATTTTGGTCATTTGTAGGTGCCAGTGAAGTTTCTATATAGCTACCTACCAACACAATACGGGTAACATTTTGGGTAAGGTTTTCCACAGTATTTTACTTATTACTGCAGATAGATATAAGGGATGATTATATGTAATGTAGGTCGGATGGCTTACATGTCACGAGAACGAACCCCGGGTGCGCCTCTAAATGGTATAACAATCGAAATCATTGCGACATATGTTTTGTATCATGTATATGTTTGTATGTTTTGCTTTGTCCCGTACTATGAACAAAACGAAATTATCACAACCAATCGGAGGCTGGGTGTGTCTAGGCAGCAGTGCGATAAGTAAACGTGCGACAATTAAGCTGTGCATCATATAGTTTTACTGTTTTTTCAAACCCGACAGGGAAATGTCTCCGCTATGATACGTTATTTGAAAGAATATAAAGAAAACAAAGTAACGTCTGCACATTTTCAAACTACAAGTATATTCAAAATTTTCCCAGACTTCACATTTGAAAATGTATAAATTCATTTGATTTGAAATGTACTTCGTCATTTCGGAAGCATCTTTTGATGCAACAAGAAGTTTTACAATGTTGTATTGTATAACAGTTTGTTGTGTTTTCCGAGTTACTTGTATGTTTCTATTCTATTTCAGGTATTAAGAAGATTTTTCTTGAACGAGGCACTGTTGCATGAGTCGAATATCCTCAGACACTCAGGGCAGTACCGTTGCTTCAGAAAGCTCTTTATGGCGTGAAGAAGTAACTTGAAGCGTCACACTCGCGTCATACCGACTCTAATAAACACATGAGACATGCATCTGGGATATTAGTATTTACATGTTCAACATGAGAAATCTAAACAGAAATTGTAGAGCATGAATACAGCTGCTGAAAAGACTAACCTATCTAACATGTTTATGAAAAATCAGGTTTAAAACTATTGTGACATGTGAATTCACTCAAAAACTTAAATGGTGAATTGATTCTTCAAGTGCCATTTTAGAGAGCATGATTCCTCTATATAATATATTTAACGTTTTATTTTTACCACTTTTAACATTTCAATATTATAATAGTTTACAAATGAAATAATAAAATGTCAAGACATGTGTTAGTGTGTATTCCATTCGTTTTGGAAAAAACTGTTTTTCAAAATGATAATGCTATTATTATATTTTGGGATGACGGTTGTCTGTCCTCCTTGAATGCTACTTTCCCTGTCCGATCTTGTTATATTTCAAACATTAAGTGTTTGTTTATCGTTTTGAAAATACTTTGATAATATTAGGTCAAGCGACTGAATGACTTTTATGACCGAAATTATGTTGTCTAATTACATGTTTATTTGATGTACTGCAAGAGCTGAAAAAATATGAAGCACGTTGTAAGCTTGTGATTTATATGTTTTAAGTTGCATATTTAATGATCTCATTATTAGATCACTAGAAGCTGAAAACCAGTGAGATCGTTGTTTTTTTAAATAATAAATGATAGAGCCTTTGAATTTTTGACAGACCGTAGCCAGCCCCGAAATTACCCGAGGCAAATCCCTACCTAGCGGGGTCTGAGGACATGTACTCCGGAAAAAAAATGTTGATTTCCTACGGTTTAGTGCATTCCCGTGGGAAATTTCAGTTTTATGTTGGACAAATATATTTTAGTGATTTTATTTAATTGATTTTCCATTACTTCAATGTTTAGTAACTTCCCAAAATTCTACCGAGCCCTCAGAGTTACTACGGGACTGTTTGAAGAAAAAATATACATTTGATATTTGTGAAGCTTGGTCAAGATTCAATGATAACGAATCATTTATAAATTTTCAACCGAGATGAGTGCACATATAAGAAAGTTAATGCCTTCCAATGTCATCGCTTTAGGTCCATTTGGGTCTCTTGGATGGGCTATTTTGCTTTGTTAAACTTATATTTGATACTTATTTGCTTGCACTAAGTAAAGTGGTTTTATTATGTATTTCGCCGTAAATAAGTTAATCGTTACATTTCGTTTCAAAAATGTTTCAACTACTTTTTATTGTTCATGTGTTGTATTACGCAGTTTATTATGATTGTGTGATATACATATTGTTTAATACATCCAGTACACTGAAATGAATAAACATATTGTTATACTTTAACTCCAGATGAATTTGTTTTCTTTTTGACTTTACATTAATTTTGTCGTATGCATTCAACACTTCCTAATTACACAAATACGTTGAACTTCAAATATTTTTATTATAAGAACATTTGAGGTATACAATTCTTCACTGAAAGTTTAAATGACGTTTTTTTCTGATCTTTTCTGGTGACAAACACTGCACATGTACATACTGATAGGCATCCCTGGCACTTAACCGACGTTTATGTAAGGTAAGCAACCTCTGATATTAAGCCAACGGGACATACCCATAACGACCACACCTAAACTATTGTCTAGAGGAGCAATTTATTTAAGGTTTTAGTAGACGGGTCACGGTCGTCAAATGGTTTTAAACGCTCGTTTTATGAGAAAACTTACAGTAGGTCACACATTTCTGCGGTCAGTGGTTTCACCAAGGTACTGTTTGGTGCCAGTAAATGGGCTGATGAGCAACTGGGGTTGCCGCCATGTATAGCTTATTAATCGTTAGGAATGACGTAAAACGGAAAAAAAATCAGCTGAGATAAAACGCTGGACAATTTCTTTTTATTCAATGAACGTTTTTATTCTGCGATATTTATTTCTAACATATTACATTATGTCTTATGGGCATTGCTGTCATGGAAAAAAAACATATAAATTCCGAGCATACGCATCGTCATGAGTATCAGATCTCAAGGAAAATTAATAAATATTTGAATATTTAGACAAATGCAAGTTGCAGTTTTGACTACTTCAAAATGTCCAGCTCCTAACAAAGTCTTGTTGAAAACGATTTACTTTCATAACGTCTTTATCATTTAAAAACTAAGACACCGCATTGGAGTGGCATTTTATTTCTACTAATAGTCTAAGTCTATTATTTTCTTTTAGATTTCATCCGGATCCTTTCTCTAGTATCCAATGTATGGTTACTGTAACATTTTAAAAAGCATGTTTAATTCTTCATGATATCGTTGCCATACATTGTATGTCTTTGACGTGTTGTTTAACTACACAATAGGAAATCACCTCCACTATCCTACCCGAATTCTCATGTTGTTACTCCATATGAACTACCACTGGCACCTGAAATGATCAGTAATGCATAAGTACATCGCATAAACAATATACACTGTAAAACAAAAGCACTAGAGCTGATGCAAATGAGTCCATTTTAAGACGAAAATCATGAAAACATCTTCATTCCAGTGTACGAGACCGACTCAAAAAATTACATTTCGGAATTGGTGGCGGCTTAAACAAAAAATCTGTGGCACATTCATCTACAATCAAAGTTATGGAATAAAGTGCAGAAAATTCCGGATACTTCAGGCTATATTACATGAAAATGCTTGAAATCATAAGGAACATATAAAGAAAATCTTACTTCGAAGCGGGTTGTTTTTCCATCGGTGACGTCATTTTGAAACCACGTGATCCCCCACCTTGGTTATGTGTGAGACGCGACGTTACGACGTCACATATTTTATAACGTTTTGGCGCTAAAGTGTGTCTGAAGTCGTGGCGGTTCTATGTACATCTAAATTATTTTTTACTTATTTGATTGAAATGTTATTTGATAAAAAGGATCTTAAACTCGTTTCCATTCCATATAAGATTTATGAAACTCGTTATGAATTATTTTTAATTTTAACTCGCCAAAAGGCTCGTTAAAATTAAAATAATTCATAACTCGTTTCATAAATCTTATATGAAATGAGAACTCGTTTAAGATCCTCTATACATATAATGAAAACACATCTAAGTTAGTCATTGAGTAAAGCCTCTTAACTTCAATCAACAGTTAAGTGTAGTATTAGTAATTATGGTATTTTTCCTTATAAAACATCGCATAACAAATAATTACTGCTCTGTAGAATACGACAAACAGTGAATACGGAGATGTGTAAATTTGCAAGCTTTACGTACAAAGAACGAGATGTCATTCTGCAATAATGTATTTAATAAGTGTGTGTGTGTGTGTGTGTGTGTGTGTGTGTGTGTGTGTCCACATATATATATATATATATATATATATAATGCTGACCTGTCTTAAATACAGTCGTTGTTGACTTCCAAATGATAAGTGGCTAGTACCATGTTATATTTATGCAAATCACATACGCACATTACAGTCATTTGGCATTTCTAGTAACCTCACACTGTTGTTATGTTTTAGATCAGACGAAGATGATGACAATGATGAAATTGATATTTTCAGCTGTATGTCCCAACGTTCCTGTTCCAGGTTGGCTTTTATTTAGTTGTTTCTTCAACCATAATACTAGTGTTACGCCAGAATGTAAGTAGTGTTGTAACTGTCACAGGGACTTACTTTGGAAATAAAGATGTTTTATCAATGAACCGTTTAAAAATGCCTTGTCGTTTCAAAAAGGGCAGCACGCTAGTTTTGTTTTGTCGAGATATGCTTTTACAAAAAGGTTTTGAGTAATGCAGAGCAAATTGAATATATATTTTTTTTTACTAACTCTATAAAAAATAAAAAAAAGTTGAAAAATGATAGGTATTTTCGAAATTTGTCCCTTATAGGAGAAAAAAACATCTGAAAAACACTTGCCCTGCCAATACTCATTCAATGTATACATTTATTGCCTGACCCATCCGAACAGGTATATCTCGACATTTAAAATGTAGATCTAATGTTCGATTTTCCATGGTCAGGTAAACCTGATCAAATAAAACGTAATGCGGTGAAAAACACTATTTAAGAAGGTGGATTAAAGGTCACACACATTAAATCACTTATTAAACATATTTTAGACCCTGACAAATTCACGCCGTAGAAAACGTTTATTTGAAACGATTTAGAAAAAACATGGTTGATATAGAGTATGGCATTTTCATAAAGAAGGACTTTTAAAAGTGGTAATCAAATGAATATCTTTTGGAAAAATGTATTAGTGCCCTATACAGTAGACGATATTTTATCTGAACTACTGTTTCGCAACACAAATATGATAATTAACAACAGTACGGTATTCTATAAAGATTTCTGTAAAAAATATATATCTTTCAATAGACTACTGTCATGGTTGATGACAATAGTGTATATTTCTTAACTTTTGAACATTTTACCGGGAAATATGATTTCTAATACGACTATTATGTAACGCTTACGCCAATAGCTAACGTCTCACATTTTCGACCTAACCCCCATCCCCACAATCCGTAAATTTGAGTTTTCGTAGATAAACAAGTGTGTATGGTTTCGTTTTATATTTCTAGCATTTGAATGGAAAAGCATTTGAATAGAAATAACCATGCTAAGATTTTCAATCTGGGACGGTATGTGGATGGTTTTACGGTATGAAATTACGTTTTAAGGCTCCGCTACAGCGTCGCCATAAAACGAAATTTCAGACGGTAAAACCACTCACATACCGTCCCAGAGCGAAAGTCTAAGCATGGTTATCTCTTAAATAGCTGATTGTAAAGCATGTATAAGCAATAATAATAAGGTAGAGAATCAAATAAATAAAACAAATTGTAAACTCAAAACAGCTAAAAAGGTAAATCACAACTTTCTATCCTAATTTTTTGAAATCTGTAGTTAAAATTGTAAATAATTCTCAAATGAAATAGCAAACAGATTTGAAATAGGTATTAACTAATGAGGAGTGGACAATGCTATATAAGCAAACAGTCAGTATAACAGATGACTCATATCTTCAATCCTTACAATTTAAAATTATTCATCGAATTATTTTTAGAAATGCAAGGTTATATAAATGTAGAATGTCGGAAACGAAACTATGTACATTTTTTGTAATAATTCAAAGAAACTTTGTTACATTTATTCTATGTATGTATGTCAGACAAGAACATATTAATACAGATGTTTAGTGATGTACATGAAAAATGCAATATCTTGATAGAACTAATACCTGAGTCCATTATTCTTGGCACACCATACTCATCAGATGCTTATTACATTGTGTATCTATTTGTGTTCAACTATAAAAAGTATGTATATTCTTGCAAACTGAAAAAATGTCTACCTAACTATACAGTAGTCCTTACATAAGTAAAATGTAATAAAATCAAGGTGGAATGCAGTTCGAAATATGTTGTGATTTAAGCTTTGCAAACTGTTTGTGATGCAATATTTTTATTGCTTGAAAGGAACGTAAATCCATTGCACAAACTAACAAAGTCATATATTACTATAAGAGCAGGTAAACTATAATGCATCCATACATGTACTGTATATAAGTGTTTGTACACATGATATTCAAATAAAATATTAAAAACAAAAAAGCAAAAACATTTAGATGGAGATGCAACTCGTGAAAAATCATGTATGGTCGGTAAGGTTTATTGTTTGTCTTCAGTCTTGTCTTGTCTTGCCGCGCCTTTAATGATTTATTCTCTTGTTGCTCAGATTTCTGCTAAATCACCGAGTACTTGCTTTGAGGTGTTCTATGATGATTTTTTTATATTCATATATACGCTGTCATATTTGTATTATACTAAATTGCTTATTAATGTATGCTAGTTTGTTAGATGTAATAAACACTGCCCCATTCTATTGGGATAACATTATGGTAAAAGTGAGGTTTGGTGCACCGTAGAACCTGATTTAAATCCCCAACGTCCTTTTGCCACAGACTGCTCCAATTTGGTGAACCTATACTTTCGCCCTTTTATGGTTGTGGTGTCGCGAACTTGGGTCTCTATTTTCCCTTGTAATTGCTATTTACTTTCAATGCGTGTTATCCGTTGACTATGCAGTAGGGGAGCAGCCTTGATATTTTCCTACATCTATTAAATATTTGGTAACGCATGGCAACGTAAAGTAGTACGTCAGCTTTCGGCAACGTCAAAAAATAAAATGTCCGCCATTTTGGATTTTTTAAAACACATAATTTGGAAGATTGTGACAATTTTTAATGATGAAATTTCATTGCCGCTTTAAGTTTCGTGATTTTCGGCTGTACCGACTTTTTTTTAGAAGCTTTTACTGCATGATAAATGCAGACCCGCCTTGTAAAATGTCGAACCGAGGGGCGATAATTCTAAAAGATGCCATTTTTATAATACGTTTAAAATGACAACAATCGTTGTTTTTTGTTAAATAAAATACGAGGAATTACTTGAATAGTTGTTTTAGCTCACATATTACATGAATTTTGCTGCATGTCACGAAAAGCATGTTATTTCTTTATCAAAAGTACACGAAAATACGAGTTGTTTGACTCAACTGTAATTTTGACTTTACCGTCCTCGCAAAAACTGCAGGCGCGTATTCGATGGAGCGAGTAGTATTGGGCACCCTCTCATATGGGGAAAGTATACGTAACAATCGCTTCCGTTCAAGATGGGAGTTGGGGTGGAGAGAAGGAGGGGGAGGGCATCTGAGCTGAAATTTAAAAGGATGCTCCCCATCCCCTTCCCACCCCCTACGTCAACTAAAATCATGAAAGTCTGTTTTGAAAGCTCTTGCAAGCATACATTTTTAAACATATTCAGATAATATATTTGTTGCTGTGTTTTTGACTAGACTGTCCAGTGTCTAATTCAGTAATTGTCATCCGCAACTTGGCGCAGTCAGTAGCGCAGCATATTTGTAACCGGAGGTGGTGCCACTGAGTTTTGTCGGTGTGTTCTTGGGCAAGACACTTTCCCTGAGCCTCGTCCGTCGGATGGGGACGTAAACCGGGCGGTCCCGCGTATATGTCTATCATCCGAGCATGTTAAAGAACCATAGGAATCTATTCGATAATAAGATTAGGGCACGGTTCCCGGATTCCTATGTATCCTTCCCCTCTCTCTGGGGCGGCTCTAAATAACATGTACTGTGTCGATGAGCCGTTAAACAACATTCAATTCAATTCATCCGCAACTGCATTCGGCATTGTCATATGTACTGTACCTGAATCATGCTAGTATCATGAATCGACTGTTTCTGTCTGATAAAAAAATCATCTTAGGTTTCAACCGACAAATGGTTTATATTTAAACTAATACAAGTAAGATCCCCTCAAACCCTTTTATGTGTGGTCGATATATTCCACGGTCGATTCATGACACTAGCATGATACAGCTACAGTACATATGACAGTGCTGAATGCAGTTGCGGATGAATTGAATTGAATGTTCTCGTACTGATAGCGTCGAAGGAAAGTTAGGAAGGCCATCTTTTTTACTTTATATTTTTAAGGTTGAATGGCGTTTTATGTCATTATAGCACATTTTAGGCCATATTTTCTGGGTAGAATCAGTACTGTATACCTCTTGCAATCCGTAAGAATCGACACTTTCTCAACTACAAGTTGAGCTCCACTGGGAATTGAACCCGCAGCGGTGAGAGGTGAAAATAAGAATGTATACAAATATAAAAAGGGCAACCGAACATCTCCATAACTCAATATGTCCATGGGACACGAATGACCGCACTGAAAACAATCCATGGAAAATTGTACAATGCAAGAATATATATTCATAAATAAAGTTTATTTTGATGCAAAATCGATATGCTCCTCTTGACATCATAGATAAACATCATGTAAAGTTTCGAAACAGTTGGTTAAAAACTGTGGAAGGATATAGACGCACAGATAACTAACACCATATGCCGCCTCACCATTCGATGGTAAACAATAAACATTTAAGGTACAAATTAAGGTCTTAAATATTATCTTTCATGACTAAGTAAAAAATATTTAACAAGTCAGATATCGAAGTGAATTATTTATTTGATTTAAAACATTTTATATCAAATATTTACATTAAAACATCCCAAATATAAAGGGTATTACATAAAAAATTAAATTGCATCATACAATAATTGTTTTTATTTATTAAAGGGACACACAGCATATTTGAAGTATTTATCAAGCATTAAAATTAGCACCTCTATTGATTAATCAGAAGTGATTTTCACTTTACACCCGCTTGCATATATTTAAATTATAATTTATAACATTTTGGAGTTTAAAAAAAAAAGATTGCTGCATGTCCCTTTAATATCCGGGGCGGATCCAGGATTTCAGCTTAGGGGGGCGTAAGATTTTGGTAAATTTTCGGGTCCGTTTCTAGCCTCATAAAACGGTTGCGGTAGTGCATTGATAGGGTAAAAAAGTCCGTTGTCCAATAAAAGGATTTGACAATGTGTTAATTAAACCACTCATTAACCATTATGCGTCGAGCGAGCGAAGCGAGCGAAAAAAATGTTTATACTGAGGGCGTGCATCGAGATTGTTTGATATTTTATCTACAGTAGCATGGACATACATGTATGATCCGGAATTTTCAGTGGGGTGCGCCCAACCCCCCCACCCCCACCCACCTGTATCCGCTAGTGGATATGCGCACCTCTCAGCCTGTATTGTTTATATGGTGCAAGTAATTTTCAACGTATGTGGGGTTATATATATATACATGTATCTGTTTGTTGTTTTTTGGTGGAGGCAGACCACCCACTTTTCTGGGTAGAACCAGTAATATAAACCTCCTGCCATCTGTTATTCCACAAACTTTATAATCCAATACAATTCAAAAAACATCATTTTAATCCAATAAAGAAATTGGGCATGGTCGGTCAGAAACACATTTATATTTTCGTATTAGCCCTTATTTTGACTTCAGTAACATTTTTCAGCTAACTCCCAGCATCTCAGGACATCAGGGACTCTGAAAAAAAAAAAATGATACAGATTCTGTTTAACCATACATATGATATTTTTGTTTCAACTTCAATAGGTAACAAGTTGGTGAGTTGAAACAGATGAATGTAAAGTGACTATAGAACCTTTTTTATAACAATATAAAGTGAATAGAACATGGTGGGAACATCGACCAGAAAAAAACTATATAACATGACGTTCTAATTTTACTTCAGTTTTTAAACATGATCAATGGTGGTTTGAAATATGGGACCAAAATACGGGTATCGCCGGTTACTTTCTTAGCAGTTTTTCGTGTTTAAAAAAACCTGTTGAGTCTTTTTTTTGTTATTAATTTTTTTAACCAAAAAATTGGTCGGAGGGTCTAAGAACTGAAAACAACAACAAAAAAACTCCGGCCTAAGTTGGCTCAACAACACATTATGTGTCATTTAGAGCCGCCCTTGAAAGGGGGGAAGGGCACATAGGAAAATTAAAAAAGATATATATTTTGTTTATCGTAACCAGATTTCGTTTCAACTTAAATAGTTAACAAGTTGTAGAATTGAAATATGTAAATGAATAGTGATTATAGAAAAAAAAATTACATGTACGATAAATTAAAAATAATCGTTTTCTGCTAATCAACACATTACCGGTATACCTTATTCAGAGCCGCCCCAAAGGACACATAGGAATTCGAGAACCTGTCTTACTAATGAATATATTTCTATGGTTGTTTATCGTGCTCGAAGGATTGACTCCCCAGTTTCAATCCCAATCTAACAAACGAGGCTGAGGAACAAACAAGGTTGAGGGAAGGTGTATTGCCCAAAAACACAGACGAAAATCAGTGGTGCATGTGTGACTTGAACCCGGAAGCTCCAGATTGCTATCGTCCACCGTGCTATTGCTGCGCCATGCCAGCACCATATGTTGTCAGGGTCTTGGTTAAGTTAATATTTATGGTAGCGCCGTGGTGTAATGGTTAACATTGCGGCTTAGTAACCCAGGGATCGCGCGTTCAATCCCAGCCAGGACCGAATTTGGGTTAATTATCGAAATATTTCAAAAGTATTTCCTACCTTACCAGTCCTTCGGATGAGACTTTAAACCTAGGTCTGCTCGCTAAAATGCTTAGTGCAATACAGCGAGGATAAATAAACGCTTATACGCAAGGTTAATATTTTAGATGTAATACAAGGACCTTTTTATTTTGTTTGTTTCATTTTACATCCGTACTAAGCACAATATGACCTATTTATGTGTCGATGTGCTGTAAAACACCATTTTTATTTTTAGTATAAAAAGTCTGAGACTAAGTGCAGGTGCACAATGCCACATATTTTGCAAAGAACACACATTGATAAATTCATAGAATTTTTGAAGATGTGCTTACCTACAAAGGCTCTTGATGTAGCTATACTGTGAGACTGGGAAACTTGACTTTAGTCTGGCTGTGGTAACACTGTACACTGCCTCTAACTTAGCAGACCTGGAAAAAACAACAGTCATATATGATATTGTTTCATTTGTTTTAATATTAATAACTCTGTCCAACCCTCTCAATGCTATCAATGCCAGCTTTCCATAATATTTCACTTAAAACACAACTGGAATTGAATGTGGTGCTTTCCAGAAGATGGATACAGTGCTGTCCAAAATGCAAGTCACAGACAGTCACAGGTGGCATTCATGAACAAATAGTATTTTCAAGGCTTACATTTTCATCAATCATTCATCACTCATGTGTTCTAAAAAATGATCAGATTTAAGTTAATATATATGAACCACCATTATTTTATATGTTTCAACGTTAAACACTTGTCCTACAGTAATTAAAAGTGTATTTACTTACATATAGGCTACAGACAATCCATGCCATGACTCATTTGAGGCATTTGCTTAGTTTGCTTGGTGTGTTACAATTTTCAATTTTAATTCTCCGACATAGATCTATTTGTTTGTAGTTTGTAAATTACGCACTCATGCAAAACTTGGAATAATATACGATCGTGATTGTAACACTGTTTCGACCTAACGATTTAATTCCACTCCTGTACAAATAATCCATCGATCTATCGGGCCGGATCTATCTATGTTTGTATACACGCATCAGCATAATTTGACCTGTGTGAGCTATTTTTAGCACATCCTTTGGATACAACCGTTCAGTTCAATTCACAATTTAGTTTCAGTGACTGTGTGTGACATTATGATATGTTAATTTGTCCAGGGAGAGAAATGGGGTTTGCGGCGTGCGGCTGACTGGCCCTAGGCTGGGTGTTTTTCTGTGTCACCGCCATTTTGAATAGCCTCTGAAAGAGTGAAATGCAGGTACTAACTTTCAAAACGGTCACGAAAAATGTATATTCACGAAAAAAATAAGAAATTTTCGGAAAAAGTAGAACTGGTAATGATCTTCGACTCCTGACAATTTCAACAGTTTTTAAGAATATACAATTTTTGTGACCGTTTTGAAACATTGGCAATTTCGAAGAAGACAAAAACTTTTTTTTCCGATCTTCGCATTTGTACCGCGATTTTCGACTATAATATCTCTATAAAAACTGTCAAGCTGTGATAATATAGTAAAACTAGCAGTGTTGGTGTAAAACTACGAGTCGGCCATTGCGCCTACTGACCGTTCAAAGTCGGCAGCCCTGTCTTCACCACTCTTTATGTTGTGTATTTTCATATTTATGGACGATCAAACTTTCTCATTGAGTTAGTTCGTGGTACAGTGCGGACGTACTGTGATATTGCAGTTGGGTGCTGTGGTTTCTAAGGCAATTATTATCATTTTATCTGGTTATGTTATAGATCCTTGTTGCTTTTATTTGCAATATTTCATCACCTTGAAACATGATCCTTGAGTTTTACTCCTAATCAACCATTGATTTATTTTGCTTTTTTTCACAATTTGTAGAAACTGACGTTGAAATAATTGTCAAAAACTGCAATGGTGAAAAGGAGAAGGAAATATCAGAACGATTAGTTGCAATACTAGAACAGAAACTGCCTGGTGTATCTGATGATGTGAAAAAAGCAGTTCTAGAATCAATGAAAGAACTTTTGTCGCCTGACAAAGAACTAATCGAAGCACGAGCAAAATGTGTAATTATGAAGATCAAGTGCCCGAGCTTACACAGTTTGTTCCAGCTATGGATCGATTGCTTGAATGATGTAAATACTGCAGTATTTAAACCAGTTCAAGATTCGATTCAGCGACTTTGGGGGTTTTGTGAATTAGAGATCGAGGTCATTTTAACAACAAGCGAGTATTGGAGATGCATGAACTTTATTGGTAAGTGATTCGACTTTCTACTTAACCTGTGTATCACTAAGTAGTTTGCCTTATTGAGAAGGGTCGTAAGATTGTCTAGGTGTATATATACCAAAATATAATAAATTGCCATTGTACCATGGCTTCCATTAGTATAATCATATGCATACATCCTTATTAAATAACGGTTGTAAAACATAATTCTTGTTTATGTGCACTTATATTACCTTACATTATCTGAATGAAAATGAATACTAATGAATACTAATAAATGTTGAATATGTGTAAGTAAAACATTTTATAAAATATGTGAGTATTTTTTTCTTATCTTCATTAAAAATGATACAAAAACAATCAATCACAAATTTAGCCATGTCGACAGTCTAGTCTTTGGTTGAAATCTTACACCTTCAAACTTTCCTTATTCCATTATATTCTGACAAATCGGATATAGGTGTCTCTCATTTACATCCGATAACATTTGTAATTATCGTTGGACGGACAAGCGATTGCGGAAGTTTAAACGACCCCGATGAGGCCTTAACACATAATTTGGTGCGGAAATCTATTTTACGTGCGCATTTTGTCAGTGATATAAAAACTGAATCTACTTCATTTCAACTTCTGTAGTACAGATATATGAAATATATATGAAATAAATTGGTTGAGCACCTCTTATCAGTCCATATATATAATTTCCAAGACTGAAGTTTTGAATTATCATATCTAAATTAAGATAAATTGCAAGACCATGATTATATTACTACAGAACAATACACGATACACTAACGTGTACTTATATTTCCTAATAGTGGCCGAGATGTCGAAGAGAATAGCAATCAATCAACCTGTGAACTTTCATTCCATTGAGCAATCGGAAGTAGCGCAGGTCAGTACTCCTGAAGAAACATGTGTCCGTGATATTGGCGAAAGGCAAGTCAGAATCACTAATACAGGTGAAAGAAAACAGTCTGGGACGCATATCAATATGAAAATACAGCCTCAATCTGTTGAACAACTGTTGCATATTTGGGACGTGTGTACATCTGGCAAGTTTAATAAAGCTCTCAAGAAAGTATCTGAAGCGATGATGGAGAGTTATGGATTGACAGACGTGCATATTGAAGCTAAACTGGATGAGGTCAAACTTTCAAATACTCTGAAAGGTATTGTTTTCTTCTCTTTATACTGTATGCTGCATTACAACAGACTATTGCACTTAGCACTATATTCTAGTAATATCATAGGTTGAGAGCGATCACATAGTGATAGGCAACTGAACAATCTTCCGATTTTCAAAATTCAAAGAACAAGCAATGCGAACTGTTATTGAGAACATTTAATACATACATATGAACAAATGTACCCTGAAACACTTTGATCAACAGATATATTGTTCATGACATGTGTTGTTTACTAACCTTTTATACTCTGAGAAACAATATGGTAGCAATATTGAAAAGCAAGCATAAAAAATGCACTGTTGATGTAAACACGCTTTCAGGTACAATGAATAATGTATTTGTTTAACTTGTAAACAAAACATATGAACACATCTACCCTGAAGATTTTCCGTACCAGATATATCCGAATGAAACAATAGCTATCAAAAAGACAGCAAGCTAAACTAGCCATGATCTTTCTGGAAACGTCCACGTTTATAGAAAACAAACAATATTAACCTGTATATATATCTGTCCAATAAGGGTCATATTTTAATCAAAATAATATTATATGTATAGTATTTCAAAGGGAAAGTTCAAGAAGAACAAAAAAATATATTTATTTAATGTTAATCAAAACAGGTTGCATAGTGAAGGAACTTATTCATAGTTCTGAAACATGCGCGTAGTATGTTACTTTTCTATATTCTATACTAAATACATGTATAGAGTTTATCTGTAGATTATCAAGCGAATTTAAACGTTTGGGTTTACATCCGAAAGTTCACTTCATTTTCGTAAGTTCAGCAAAAGGGCATACTTTTGTCAAAATAAATGATACAGTTATGAAACCAGACGAAGCGTGTATGATTATTATACCGTATGCATGTGTGAAGTTTCATTTACTTTTGGACATACCAGCTTCCATGCCAAACATTTAAAAGTTCAGAAATGGGCTTTTATATGTTAAAATACAGATTAATGAAACCTGCACGTAGCATATTCATTTATTATACTTAATATGTAGTTTCACTGTATTCTGACCTATTCTGTCAATCGGATTCGAAGATACGAGCTTACACGGAAACAAACTCATAAGTGAGTACATTTATAGCATAATCATATTCTTCAAATAGTTGAGTTTCAAATAACTGCAAGAAATGGAAGACGTTATTTTGAAACATATTTTTAACAAATAAAATAAATATAACCACAGGACATTGATACGGAGAGCGTGCCTAGTGTATACAGTTTGGGCAGGGGTTACAATGTTCACTACGCAGTCATTAAGCTATGCATAGCACATGAAGTAACTGCACTTACAGCTATGGAAACAAGCAAATCAATAGAACCGATGTATGCTTCCCGAGATCTACTCAACTTATCGTATTGCCGTGTATCACACAGTAGTATTCAATTTGAAACATATCGGTAAAGAAAAACAATATACAACGAAGGCCAGCAGAGCTTATGGGATGACGAGTTGTCCGTCGTCCGTCCGTCCGTCCGTCGTCCGTCGTTAACTTTTGTCTTGTTACCACCATAGGGCCTTCATTTTTCATTCGATCTTTACCAAACTTTAACAGGTTGTTAATATCAATGAAAGCTCGGACAAGTTCGAAAACCAGCCAGATCGGAATAATTTTACTGGAGTTATGGCCCTTGTTTTGCTGAAAAATGCCGTATTAGGCCTTGTGACCACTCTAGCACCTTCATTTATTATTTGATCTTTACCAAACTTGCTCAGATTGTTAATATTAAAGAAAGCTCGGACAAGTTCGAAAACCAGCCAAATCGGATCAGTAACACCGGAGTTGTGGCCCTTGTTTTTTCTGAAAATTGCTATTTTCTGTCTTGTGAACGCTCTAGCATCTTTATTTATTATTTGATCGTTACCAAATTTGCACAGATTGTTAATACCAATTATAGCTTGGACAAGTTTGAAAATCAGCTGAATTAAGTCCGTAACACCAGAGTTATGGCCCTTGTATTTTCTGAAAAATGCCATTTTCTGGCTTCTGAACACTCTAGCACCTTCATTTATTATTTGATCTTTACCAAACTTGCACAGCCTGTTAATATCAATGAAAGCTCGAACAAGTTTGAAAACTAGCTAAATCGGATCAGTAACACTGGAGTTATGGCCCTTGTTTTTTTCTGAAAAATGCTATTTTGTGCCTTGTGAACACTCTAGGGCCTTCAATATTAATCGGATCTTTACTTAACTTCGCCAGTGTCTTTATGTCAATGAAAGCTTGAACAAGTTTTGAAAACCGACAAGATCAAAATAATTTCAACGGAGTTATGGCCCTTGTTTTGCTGAAAAATGCCATATTAAGCCCTGTGAACACTCTAACACCTTCATTTATTATTTGATCTTTACCAAACTTGCCAGATTGTTAATATCAATGAAAGTTCGGACAAGTTCGAAAACCAGCTAGATCGGACTATTAACAGCGGAGTTATTGCCCTTGATTTAGTTAAAAATGCTATATTTTGCCTCGTTAAGACGATAGGGGCTTTATTGTTCATCCCATCTTTACCAAACTTTATCAGATTGTTAATGTTAATAAAAGCTCGGACAAGTTCGAAAACCAGCCAGATTGGACCAGTATTGGCGGAGTTATGGCCCTTGATTTAGTTAAAAATGCTAAGGTTTGCCTCGTTAAGACGATAGGGCCTTCATCTTTCACTCGATCTTTACCAAACTTTACCAGATCGTTACTATCAATGAACGCTCGGACAAGTTCGAAAACCAGCCAGATCAGATTAGTATCGGTGGAGTTATGGCCCTTGATTTAGTTCAAAATGCTATATTTTGCCTCGTTAAGATAATAGGGCCTTCATTTGTCATCCTATCTTTACCAAACTTTACCACATTGTTAATGTCTTTGAACGCTCGAACAAGTTCGAAAACCAGCCATATCGGACCAGTAACAGCGGAGTTATGGCCCTTGATTTAATTAAAAATGCTATATTTTGACTCGTTAAGACGATAGGGGCTTCATTGTTCATCCGATCTTTACCAAATTTTATTAGATTGTTAATATCAATGAAAGCTCGGACAAGTTTGAAAACCATTTCATATTGGACTAGTAACAGTGGAGTTATGGCCCTTGATTTAGTTGAAAATGCTATATTTTGCCTTGTTAATACGATAGGGTCTTCATTTTTCATCCGATCTTTACCAAACTTTACCAGATTGTCACTATCAATGAAAGGTCCGACAAGTTTGAAAACCAGCCAGATAAGACCATTTACAGCGGAGTTATGGCCCTTGATTTTATTTTCTGAAATATGCTATATTTTGGCCTCATTAAGAAGAAAGGGCCTTCATTTGGCCAAATTTCATTGAAATTTTTCAAGGATGATCAGTACCAAGCCTAGTTGTACATATCGTCACTGCATTCCAGTTGAATGATTTTGGCGGAGTTATGTCCCTTAAAAGGTTTTAATAAACAAAATTTGTCCTGACTAGTATTCCTGAACCCCTGGATTTAAACAAAACTTTTTAGGGATGATCAGTTCCAGGTCTAGTTGTGCAAATCTTTGCCGTGTTCCGGTTGAAGGAATTTTGGCAGAGTTATGACCCTTTAAAGGTTTTAATACACAAACTTTGTCTGGACTATTCTCCTGAACGTCTCCCCATAGTTCAACGAAACTTTACAGGGATGATCAGCACCAAGCTTAGTTGCGCATATCATCGTCGCATTCCGGTTAACAGATTTTTGGTGGAGTTATGGCCCTTTAAAGGTTTTTGATACACAAACATTTTCTGGGCTAGTTTTCCTGAACCCCTGGCTGGATTTTAACGAAACTTGACAAGGATGATCAGTATCAAGCCTAGTTTTGCATATCATCGCCATATTCGGGTTGAATGATTTTTGTCAGAGTTATGGCCCTTTAAAGGTTTTAATAAAGAAACCAGATTAGTCTGTTCTGAACTCCTTACTGGATTTCAACGAATCTTGATGGGGATGATCAGTACTAAGCCTATTTGCACCTATCATTGCCGTGTTCTGGTTGAATGAATTTTGGCAGAGTTATGGCCCCTTAAAAGTTTTAATACACTAACTTTGTACAGACTAATTCTCCTGAACCTCTGGCTGGATTTCAAAGAAACTTGTCAGGGACAATCAGTACCAAGCTAATTGCCTATGTCATCACCATGTTCTGGTTGAACGATATTTGAAAGAGTTATGGCCCCTTGTGCATAAACTTTATCTTTAGCCAGTAGAGCGTCCACAGGCCCTCTTGGGCCTCTTGTTGAGTTATGCTCCGGACAAGAATTATAAATATAAACTTACAAAGGTCAGTAATATGAATGAAAATAGAGTTATGGTTATTGTGCTATGCACTTTCATATCGAAATCGGGTATTTAAAGGAGCAAATATAGTGCATGAAATCATTTACTTTATAGACATCGACCAGTGCACATCGTACCTACACAGGTAACAGTGTTTTTTACAGAAAAAAAAAGAACACGGGACCTTCTGATTTCAAGTCAGGTGCTCAATCCACTGAACTATAATGCTACTTGAGAAAATGGTATACTAACTAACATTTATTATGAGGCAAAATAACTTAACATATTTGAAAGCAACTCAATATGAATCAATAAATATACAGTCCATCTTGTCGCACGTGTAAATTAACATTGCCTAGTGTAATACTGTATGTTATCAATATGAAACTAATACTTTGTCTCAAAACAACCATATATCGACTTGTTATTTAGCGCTTAATGAGTTTGTGTGTGCGCGCTAGATTTTTACGTAAGGCCTATATAGTGTTTAAGATGCTACAACATACCAATAAATGGTCTAGTGGTTCAGCGTACTTCCTTTAAAACTTAAAAGTGCAAGGCTGTGGTTAAAATCCCGTTCCGGCAAATATTTTGTTTTATCACAAATATTCTGAAGCCGTATATTTATCGATGTTACCTGTACGGAGGCTAAATAAAATGTGAAATGTTACGCATCGATTTCTGCCTTATTTACCAACAAAATAACGCTGTTGATTCCCGGCATGTTAAAACTAAATAATATCAATTACAGCCGGCCTGAAGACACAGACGGATGAGGCTGCCGATGATGGCGATATTCCTACCCAATCGAATACTGCTTTAGATAACATTGACAGCAGTTTGGAACCAGCAACATGTGGCACGAGCCAGGAACCAGCTGGGGACAAATCAGCTTTCATAGAGACAAACAAGCCTAAAGAGAAAGGATATACTTTTGATGAAGCAAAAGACAAGTACAAGGTATATTAATCACATGTCAGAATAACACAGCTTCATTGTCACGATGACCTCAAGTAATGGCAAATATCATATTCATATTGTCTTGTTCTTTTAAAGATAGATGTATACTGATAAATAGAGGTGATTAAATATGACAATATTCACGTGATGGCAAAACATCCTACAAAATATAAATTGACTCTCTTTACAACTGAATGATTAGTTCGACCAAAGTATAACAGACGGATGAAAGAACGGACGGACGGACGAAGACTATTTATATTTCCTTCGATTTTCTTCGAAAAGACGGGGAACAAAGTGCATTCATAAAATGTAATTTGAAGTGAAATGTAAGATAGCACATTTTGGGCTACTTGACATGAATTGCATGTATGCATGTACCAGAAGTCACACATCTAATACATAACGCAGTATGACACACCCTTAAGGAGAAAATAATCATATTTATTTTGCTCACAAAAGAAAATCATGGTTATCAATGGAATGCCAATGGACAAAGAAACTTTATGTTTAAGAAATCAAAACCAAGTTGAGCAGGCATATACAGATACCCCCAATATCGATGCATTATGTTTCTATTGCTACTCCTGACTAGTCGACAGCGATGCCATTAAATATACAGGAAATACGGTTTGGCGTACAGATTACTCTATCCTAAAATTAACAACCAAATAGGATGACCACATAATAACGATAATCCACAAATCCCATTATTTCTTATACGTATACAAATGGTATGATTTTCGGAAATGTTGCAATATTTAGGACTAGAATCAATATACGGTTATCTAGCAAACAAAAATACTTGGTATGTCAATAAAATCAATAACCTTACTACATGTATTATTAAGATATAGTGTTTTGAGAAAATGTTGTATGACGTGATCAGCCTTCTTGTCAATATGGGGTCGGCGAACAAGTTTCCAATAACATAATATTGTATTATGGAAGCTTGTATTATGGAAGCATTGTTATACAAAAGACCTGTATGAATGAAATTGTGTCAGCTTCCTTGTCGATCAACAACTTAAATGAAGAAATGGACAAAGAAATGGGAAGTGAAAGTCCATATTGCTAATAAATAGTATGAACGTTAGCGACTGACAAAGATACACGTGATTTCCGTTTGATGTTACCATTACGTATACGACAACGAGACCCACTTTTGAATAGAAAATATAAAATAAAAGTCAATATTAGGGTTTCAAAGAAATATGTCTAAAGAACATATATATATATATATATATATATATATATATATATATATATATATCTCATTGTCGTAGACGTGACGGTAACACTAAACAAAAGTCAAGTGTAAATAACAGCTAAACATGTTGCAGAATTAAAGCGGATGAAACACTATTATCATTAAGGCCCAGTGGATACGGTTTCTGAAAGGTTTTCATCCGGTTTAGTCTGCAATATGTCTAGCTATTATTTTTAAGCGTTTGGTGGCATCGATATACATTCCACCGGTTAACAATGACATTACTGAAACTATGACCTGCCTGACGAATCGTTGGTACAAATATTGTTTTTGTTTTATTTTATGGGATGTCCTGCATTGTATTTATTTTCACGAAATTGAACTTTTAAAGATCGACCTGTTTGTCGGACATATTGCATACCAAATTGCGGTGCATTTCAAAGCACAATATAAAGACGTGAGATGTACGTCAATCAATATTAGAAGCTAGACATAATTACACATTCTGCCTTTAACAGCTGCTTTAATAATGGACTTAAATGATACATAATTACGAAAACTGGACCAGCATTGCACTTACTAATCGAAGGAAACAGCATGCGCCTAGGAAACAGCATGCGCCTTTAATAAAATGCGTGATTTTTGAATCAATGAAACCCTTGAGCCGTTTATTAAAAATCGTAATACAATTATTGGAAAGAACACGAAACGAGTTGCCGAATGAAGATTAAAGATGTAAAGCGTACATATGATTTAGATTTTAGACATGACGAGTTCTTATGTGGAATCTGTATTGATTGTATTGATGAAGCAGAGTGTAGCAGAAGAGGGCAAATATGTTTTTTTTTAGTTTATATAACTGAAATTTAATACTATCTTATGAAAAGCGAACTAGAGGGCAACTAGTTTTGATTAGAGAAATAGTCCCGTATCATAGAGTCATAAAGAATAGTGTTTAAAAACTGACGTAGAGTTCAAAGAGTCCAAAACTCTTCACAAGTCTCTAACACAAGAACAGTCAGTGAAACACAAAAACCATGGGTCAAGATGTCAAAGAGCACAACACGTTCAGCATGTTATACGTAACACGTGTTCAAAGATGAATCTAGACATATTAATGTCATACATGTTGTTTGTTTCTATGCGTGGTGTTGGTTGACTGTTATCTTTCCTGAACTTTCTTGACCTTTATATTTACGTTTAGTGGCAAGCACTACTTCAGATTAAGGAGTAGCGGTTTACTTTCCCTTAATGATACGACGAAAACACTTTCATGAAAGACTAATTATTCATATTTCCAAAAGGCGAAATTAATGAAAAGTTCATAAAACACAAAAACACAGACCACTTTAATTTGCTAGCATATATATTGTTTGCCAACAGTTACATATATTCAGATAAAATGCTTCACTGTTGTTGTTTTTCAGCGGCTTACCCCTTTTCCAGATAGACTTGTACCGACCCGTCTTTCCATACCGACCGATGAAAGGGGAGAGGAAGGAGGTATTTATCATGTGATTTTAGATATTGCATTCTTCGAATATAGCTAATGTTCCGATACACAGAGCCAGTTAAATTGAGCTCACACCAGAACAAATCAAAATGCCATGTTTGTGTTAACATTTAATACAAGAGAGAACGCCTTGTGGTGTTAGAGCCGGGTTTTTCAAAATGTGAAATATGAGTGCAAGTGTGTTTGGTGAAACTATTTAATAGAGCTTTTCTAGATAGATGTTTTTTTGGGAGTAGGAGGATGCTTTAATGTTGAAAACCTAGTTTTCATTTCCAGTGCATGTCAGCAGTTTACTGTCCAAGTTTTTTAATAATTGCACATGGCAATGCTGAGATATAAAAAAAAAATTGGACATGGCAATGCCGAGATATAAAAACAATTCCTCCACACCCCAGCCCGCCCAAACTTAAACAAAAAGGTTAACGTAACGCATATTTTTAAAAATGTAGGTCATAGTGACCTAGTTTTCAGATTGTTGTCAGTGCTTTATGAGAGGAACGTGCTGTTAAAAGTCGATGAACATCGGATATGGTAATGCTGAGATATAACAAATCGTAAATTCCCACCGCCTAAACTTAAACAAAAAGGTTAACGGAACGCATATTTTCGGGAAAATAGGTCATAGTGACTTAGTTTTCAGGGTATGGTCAGTGTTTGATGAGAGAAGGTTCTGTTAGAATTTGATGAAGATCGGACATGCTAATGCTGAGTTATAACACACAAACTTAATTCCCCGTGTTCCCGTATGCTTTTGGAGTTAGTAGACAAAAGATCTAGCTCACACAACTTAAAACAAACATTTTCCGCACCATTTCTCAACGGACTTTATTTATGGATCACTATGTCAAAGCTCACGGTCACATCTACATTTTAAATACAAGCCTTTCCGAGCCATTACCTGAGCCGTTATCATCTCAAACTCCTGATACTTCAACGAGGTGTTTGCCAGGAGAGATGTAAACACATTTTGATTTAGGGGTCAGTAGGTCAAAGGTACATGTTGAATCTACATTTGAAAGAAAATCACAGTCCGCAAAATTACTTGCGCAGTTTTCAGGGACGACATTTCTCAGACTTCTTAGCGAGGTGGTGTACACTTAAAATCGATTTAAGCTAACCAGTAGGCATTATAATCGGTAACCCTGTCTTCACCACTCGTTGTGTTGATTTACTGTCCTTTTAATTGTATATTTAATTTGCTCGTTGTTTGTGGTGTAGTGCGAACCTACGATACCACTGCGCTCGGATGCTGTTATTTCTATAGGACTATTTTTCTCATTTTTTTTCATTTGTGTTTATAGGACACAGTTTAGAACTGTAAAACGAAATGCATTACGGATGTTGTGAGGAAAATGATTAGGACAGCCATGCGATACGTATTACTTCTGGTGTAAATATGCCTGGTATTCATAGATATGCGTGAGACTATTTAGGATAGATGTGCAATACGCATTACATCTGTAATAAAATAATAACAGTGTCGCGTAGTTGATACACATGGACAGTGTAAAGGACAGACCTTCGATACTCTTTGCTAATGTTATACTACTCCCTGTATCCAGCTAGTAGTTGATACACATGGACAGTGTAAAGGACAGGCCTGCGATACCCTTTGCTAATGTTATAATACTCCCTTTATCCAGTAGTTGATACACATGGACAGTGTAAAGGACAGGCCTGCGATACTCATTGATAATGTTATAATACTCCCTGTATCCAGTAGTTGATACACATGGACAGTGTAAAAGGACAGGCCTGCGATACTCGTTGATAATGTTATAATACTCCCTGTATCCAGTAGTTGATACACATGGACAGTGTAAAGGACAGGCCTGCAATACTCTTTGCTAATGTTACAATACTCCCTTTATCCAGTAGTTGATACACATGGACAGTGTAAAGGACAGGCCTGCGATACTCTTTGCTAATGTTATAATACTCCCTGTATCCAGTAGTTGATACACATGGACAGTGTAAAGGACAGGCCTGCGATACCCTTTGCTAATGTTATAATACTCCCTTTATCCAGTAGTTGATACACATGGACAGTGTAAAGGACAGGCCTGCGATACTCTTTGATAATGTTATAATACTCCCTGTATCCAGTAGTTGATACACATGGACAGAGTAAAAGGACAGGCCTGCGATACACGTTGCTTATGTTATAATACTCCCTGTATCCAGTAGTTGATACACATGGACAGTGTAAAGGACAGGCCTGCAATACTCTTTGCTAATGTTACAATACTCCCTTTATCCATTAGTTGATACACATGGACAGTGCAAAGGACAGGCCTGCGATACTCTTTGCTAATGTTATAATACTCCCTGTACCCAGTAGTTGATACACATGGACAGTGTAAAGGACAGGCCTGCGATACTCTTTGCTAATGTTATAATACTCCCTGTATCCAGTAGTTGATACACATGGACAGTGTAAAGGACAGGCCTGCAATACTCTTTGCTAATGTTACAATACTCCCTTTATCCAGTAGTTGATACACATGGACAGTGTAAAGGACAGGCCTGCGATACTCTTTGCTAATGTTATAATACTCCCTGTATCCAGTAGTTATACATGAGATTCTCATCCCTTCTGTTGTAAACAATCGCTGCATCCAGTAGTTCATACACGTAGAATTGTTTGTGAAAGGCATGAGATACGCTTTACTTCCGTTGTAGATATTCCGTGTGTATCAAGCATTTGATACACGTGGAATTGTTTAGAACAGGTATACACTACATAGTATTTCTGTCAAAAATAGTCCCTGCATCCAGAATTGTTAAGGACAGGCAACATGAGATAAACATTACTTCGCTGGTGAATAATCCCTGTATCCAGCAAATGAAACCCGAGGAAATGATTAGGACAGGCATGAGGTACACATTACTTCTCTTGTAAATACTCACAGCATCCAGTAATAGACACACGTGGGATTGTTTATGACAGGCATAAGATGTTATTTCCGTTGTAAAATCTCATTGTATCCAGTACTTGACACACGTGGAAGTCGATATGGTTAACAACTATGTATTTTCGAGTTTAATGTAAAGAATGGTTAACAACTATGTATCACTCAGTTTAAGATAAACACTGTTTAACAACTATGTATTTCCGAGTTTAAGGTAAACACTGGTTAACAACTATGTATTTCCGATTTTAAGGTAAACATTCGTTAACAACTGTGTATTACTCAGTTTAAGGTAAACACAGGTTAACAACTATGTATTACTCAGTTTAAGGTGAACGCTGGTTAACAACTATGTATTTCCGAGTTTAAGGTAAACACTGGTTAACAACTATGTATTACTCAGTTTAAGGTAAATAATGGTTAACAACTATGTATTACTCAGTTTAAGGTAAACACTGGTTAACAACTATGTATGTCCAAGTTCAATGTAAACACCGGTTAACAACTATGTATTTCCGAGTTTAAGGTAAACACTAGTTAACAACTATGTATTACTCAGTTTAAGGTAAACACTGGTTAACAACTATGTATTACTCAGTTTAAGGTAAACACTGGTTAACAACTATGTATGTCCAAGTTCAATGTAAACACCGGTTAACAACTATGTATTTCCGAGTTTAAGGTAAACACTGGTCAACAACTTTGTGTTACTCAGTTTAAGGTAAACACTGGTTAACAAATATGTATTACTCAGTTTAAGGCAAACACTGGTTAACAACTATGTATTTCCGAGTTTAAGGTAAACACTAGTTAACAACTATGTATTACTCAGTTTAATGTAAACACTGGTTAACAACTATGTATTACTCAGTTTAAGGCAAATACTGGTTAACAACTATGTATTACTCAGTTTAAGGTAAACACTGGTTAACAACTATGTATGTCCAAGTTCAATGTAAACACTGGTTAACAACTATGTATTTCCGAGTTTAAGGTAAACACTGGTTAACAACTGTGTATTACTCAGTTTAAGGCAAATACTGGTTAACAACTATGTATTTTCGAGTTTAAGGTAAACACTGGTTAACAACTATGTATTTCCGAGTTTAAGGTAAACACTAGTTAACAACTATGTATTATCAGTTTAAGGCAAACACTGGTTAACAACTATGTATTTTCGAGTTTAAGGTAAACACTGGTTAACAACTGTGTATTACTCAGTTTAAGGCAAATACTGGTTAACAACTATGTATTTTCGAGTTTAAGCTAAACACTGGTTAACAACTATGTATTTCCGAGTTTAAGGTAAACACTAGTTAACAACTATGTATTACTCAGTTTAAGGTAAACACTGGTTAACGACTATGTATTACTCAGTTTAAGGTAAACCATGGTTAACAACTATGTATTTCCGCGTTTAAGGTAAACACTGGTTAACAACTATGTATTACTCAGTTTAAGGTAAACACTGGTTAACAACTATGTATTACTCAGTTTAAGGTAAACACTGGTTAACAACTATGTATGTCCAAGTTCAATGTAAACACTGGTTAACAACTATGTATTTCCGAGTTAAAGGTAAACACTGGTTAACAACTGTGTATTACTCAGTTTAAGGCAAATACTGGTTAACAACTATGTATTTTCGAGTTTAAGGTAAACACTGGTTAACAACTATGTATTTCCGAGTTTAAGATAAACACTAGTTAACAACTATGTATTAACAGTTTAAGGCAAACACTGGTTAACAACTATGTATTTCCGAGTTTAAGGTAAACACTGGTTAACAACTGTGTATTACTCAGTTTAAGGCAAATACTGGTTAACAACTATGTATTTTCGAGTTTAAGCTAAACACTGGTTAACAACTATGTATTTCCGAGTTTAAGGTAAACACGAGTTAACAACTATGTATTACTCAGTTTAAGGTAAACACTGGTTAACGACTATGTATTACTCAGTTTAAGGTAAACACTGGTTAACAACTATGTATTTCCGCGTTTAAGGTAAACACTGGTTAACAACTATGTATTACTCAGTTTAAGGTAAACACTGGTTAACAACTGTGTATTACTCAGTTTAAGGCAAATACTGGTTAACAACTATGTAATTCCGAGTTTAAGGTAAACACTGGTTAACAACTATGTATTTCCGAGTTTAAGGTAAACACTAGTTAATAACTATGTATTATCAGTTTAAGGCAAACACTGGTTAACAACTATGTATTATCAGTTTAAGGTAAACACTGGTTAACAACTATGTATTTCCGAGTTTAAGGCAAATACTGGTTAACAACTATGTAATTCCAAGTTTAAGGTAAACACTGGTTAACAACTATGTATTTCCGAGTTTAAGGTAAACACTAGTTAACAACTATGTATTATCAGTTTAAGGTAAACACTGGATAACAACTATGTATTTCCGAGTTTAAGGTAAACACTGGTTAACAACTATGTATTACTCAGTTTAAGGTAAACACTGGTTAACAACTATGTATTTCCGCGTTTAAGGTAAACACTGGTTAACAACTATGTATTACTCAGTTTAAGGTAAACACTGGTTAACAACTATGTATGTCCAAGTTCAATGTAATACTCAGTTTAAGGTAAACACCGGTTAACAACTATGTATTTCCGAGTTTAAGGTAAACACTGGTTAACAACTATGTATTACTCAGTTTAAGGTAAACAATGGTTAACAACTATGTTTGTCCAAGTTCAATGTAAACACTGGTTAACAACTATGTATTTCCGCGTTTAAGGTAAACACTGGTTGACAACTGTGTATTACTCAGTTTAAGGCAAATACTGGTTAACAACTATGTATTTTCGAGTTTAAGGTTAAACACTGGTTAACAACTATGTATTACTCAGTTTAAGGTAAACACTGGTTAACAACTATGTATTTCCGAGTTTAAGGTAAACACTGGTTAACAACTATGTATTTCCGCGTTTAATGTAAACACTGGTTAACAACTATGTATTACTCAGTTTAAGGTAAACACTGGTTAACAACTATGTATGTCCAAGTTCAATGTAAACACTGGTTAACAACTATGTATTTCCGAGTTTAAGGTAAACACTGGTTAACAACTGTGTATTACTGAGTTTAAGGCAAATACTGGTTAACAACTATGTATTTTCGAGTTGAAGGTAAACACTGGTTAACAACTATGTATTACTCAGTTTAAGGTAAACACTGGTTAACAACTATGTATTTCCGAGTTTAAGGTAAACACTGGTTAACAACTATGTATTATCAGTTTAAGGCAAACACTGGTTAACAACTATGTATTACCGCGTTTAAGGTAAACACTGGTTGACAACTATGTATTACTCAGTTTAAGGTAAACACTGGTTAACAACTATGTATGTCCAAGTTCAATGTAATACTCAGTTTAAGGTAAACACTGGTTAACAACTATGTATTTCCGAGTTTAAGGTACATAATGGTTAATAACTATGTACTTCTCAGTGTAAGGTAAACACTGGTTAGCAACTATGTATTACTCAGTTTAGAGTGAACGCTGGTTAACAACTATGTATGTCCAAGTTCAATGTAAACACTGGTTAACATCTATGTATTTCCGTGTTTAATGTAAACACTGGTTAGCAACTATGTAAGCCCCAGTTCAAGGTGAACACTGGTTAACAACTATTTATGTCCAAATTCAATGTAAACACTGGTTAACAACTAAGTATTACTCAGTTTAAGGTGAACGCTGGTTAACAACTATGTATTTCCCATTTCAAGATGAACACTGGTTAACATATATGTATGCCCAAGTTCAATGTGAACGCTGGTTAACATCTATGTATGCTCAAGTTCAAGGTGAACACTGGTTCAACACTATGTATGGCCCAGTTCAGAACACTGGTTAACAACTATGTATGCCCAGTTCAATGTGAACACTGGTTAACATATATGTATGTCCCAGTTCAATGTACATACTGGTTAACAACTATGTAAGCTCGAGTTCAAGATGAATACTGGTTAACAACTATGTAAGCTCAAGTTCAAGGCGAACAATATTAAACACTACTATGTATGGCCCAGTTCTAGTTGTGCAATTCGTTATGCGTCCGTTCACAGTGCGCGCTGATTCACAACTCGGCATTCCCCCAGTCCCACGTGTGAATTGTTTTACAACTCGGTATATACCTCTTTTCAAGGTATGGTGTAGTTCACAACTCGGTAATCCTTTGTACAATATGCGAGCTGGTGCACACATTGTTATGTATAAGCTGTAGGTGTGAGCTGTTTTAGTTTGTTATATGCTGCAAAGCTGCGTATTGACAGTGATATTGTATAATACATGGTGTCACCATGACGCAACATACTATAATCTGACTGAAAGTAGGCAATGTCATGTCCAATAATTAATGGTCGATGTAAGACTTTGCTCGTTTTTAAAACAATACCACACTAGTTCGACCAGTGGATCAGTTCCATATCATCTAGTAAATGGTTCGATTAAATAGTATATAACCCACATCATGACGAATTGTGGCCTTGAATTTAACATTACATTTGCTAAAACATTCCTAAATAACCATAGATTTATTATGATTGCAATGTTTATTTTCAGCTCTGAAACCAGAATGCTTGTCTTCCGACTCTGATGAGGATTCACCGGGAAGTTTAGGTAATTTAGGTAATCAATTTTGTTTTGAGATCCACTGGTCACTAACCAAACAAATGTGGCTGTATTTGAAGCTATGCAAATGTATTTTTAGCATCTCGTTGTGATTTATCTGTGAGTAAGGTTTCATAAAGTTTTTAATTTACAATTTTTATTATACTTCTTCCCTTACTAAGGACCTCAAATGTTAGCTGAGTGTCAGCTTGTTGTCAACTATACTCAGTTGCAAAAGAAACTGGACACTTTGAAAATTTTACTTTATATCCTATCCTCTTTATCAAGCGACAGTCTCGTAATGAATCGATCCATTGAAAAACAAATGACAACATGATACTGGCAATGGAATGATAAACACGCTGGTAACAAACATGGCATATTCATTTTGGAATTTGTAAATTTAATTCTAAAAAACTTTATACAATTAAATCTAAACAAAACTCAGTGTCCACTTTCTTTTTTCAAGCCATGAGTTCCATGTTGTTGTTTGTTCCGTGTTTTGTTTTTGCTTAGACCTGTTTGTATCGATTTCTTTTCTCCCTTTTACGCGAAATAAGATACATACAAAACCCAATTCGATGTTAACTGTATTAACCGCCAACATCAATTGTTTGTGTTAAATACCAAGGAGAGGAACTTTGTAAGACAGTTTTCTTTCCTTCCAATCTTATTAAACGTGTACTGTTGATATATGCATGTTGTATACTATGGAAATAACATATGTTTAAACCAATACTTTACAACATATAAGGAATAAAATAAAACATACTTCACTCATATTCAAACACACTATCAGCCTTAGACAATTAAAACGTCATACATACTTAAGAACTGAGTTCCATATTTCGACTTTCTACGGGGTATGAAAACCATTAGCATTTTTAAAGTTAGCGAGAAGCCCTCATGAACCGTAGAAAGATCGAAATATCGAATTCAATCCTTATATTTACACTATGTTTGTTCTATGTGTTTACAGACTTTAATAATGTAAATATGTTGCTTTTTGTTTCGAAAATATAGTTTTAAAGCTCATGAACCGTAGAAAGATCGAAATATCGAATTCAATCCTTATATTTACACTATGTTTGTTCTATGTGTTTACAGACTTTAATAATGTAAATATGTTGCTTTTTGTTTCGAAAATATAGTTTTAAAGCTGTAATACGTCAAACAAACAAAACAAGTTCAGAACAATACACTGCACCTTATTTGGTTTAGCTCCGTCCTAAAGGTCTCTTGTAATGGGAATATAATTGCAACACGCTCAAGTGGTTCATTTAAGGGCAGTGCAATAGGAATGTAAATTTTCCTACATAAGTTCAATGTACGAATATTCAATGACTTCCGATTGTTGGCGATCGCTGAGCTGATATTTATATACAGATATCGGTGGTACATTCTCAGATACTTTTGTGTTCTTACTTTAATTTCGAATAGGTGGTTTCACTACTCCAGCTTTTTCAAGGTTCTGAGTATTGTTTAATCACCCTTGGGATTTTTTGTCTGATTTTTAATTTAGTCTTTAGACTGTTACTTGTGAATCACAGGCTTCATAACCTCTGCTTCCAACTAAATTCCCTTTTGTTTATTTCGTCCATTGTTTTCTCGTATAGAGCAAAGCATTTTGTTAGAATATGTTCACCGTCATATGCATACCATTTTCGGGATTGCTCAAATTCGAGTACTGTTGACATTTTAAATATTTAATTCTGCTAAACTCGAGGCTTAGAGGACTTGAACGGTAGCAAGAATGTTTCATTACTGTTCACGAACAGTAAAACCGAGACTGCAATATTTTTTTGTATTTATCGAGTTCGGCGATTTCTAAATGTCTCATGTGATACTCTTTTTACTGATGCATTTGGTTATTCCATTGTCCAAGAAACTGATATCCCTTAAGTTGGCATTTGTGTCACATGGCCATATTTTCTAGTTGAAGATTACAGTTGTTATTTTCTTCAGTTAAATAAATAAAAAGCCTGAGGTAGGAAATTCATGACTGCATTTACTCTATATCTGTATTGTGTCAGTGCAGTGTAGGCGACATCTTGGATTCCGCTGAATTCTTGTATTTTAACTGAAAGAAGTCTGCGTTAGTAACAGCTTTTATCAACATACTAGTAATATAGTTTAGGCAAGTATGTGTGTAAGGAGCATTTTTACGAATAGGTATAGTCCTTCCGACTAATAAGATATTTGAAAAGAATTGTTTGTCTATTCTGGGCGTACCTGTTTGAGTTAACTGTGTTGTGGGGTTTTGCATAAGCAATCGTGTTATTAGCTCGTCTGTTTTGACAGAATATACGATTTATTATCCCAACCTTATTGTTTTCGTCGTCGACGGCGACGACGATTTGAATGCAGTGAAGCGTGAATTAAAAAGGAGATATTTTGCATGCAGACTAAAATATTGTCTGACCATATATAACAATTTGCAATATATAGCTTAGACTAAATTGTTCTTTATTTGACCGATTGTTTTTACTTGAGTAGCAGACTGGTTTCATGGAGTAACCAATCATGAAAGGACGCAATTTTCTCATTTACCTGACAGTCGGTCTAACACAAGCTCGAGCTCCGGATATTCATCGCACGGAAGTGAAGGTAAGATAAACAGATATGTAAAATGCTCTTTTTAGTTATGTTTATTTGTACTTGTTTCTACCTAAATGTAAAATACAAAGGATTTATATAGCTATATAGGTATAGATAATATTCAATATAAGACTAATTTCCTAAGACAACCGCTGTTATCTGCTCAGTCATGAAGCATGTTAGTAATAAATAAGCAATTGTCATGCTTGTTTAATGATCATGCGGAGTTGGGATATATATCCTTAAAGATTCTATAGCTGAATAAACGGCTAATGATTGTATACCTAAAGTGAATGGGAGTTGTGGTTCTTTCATATAATAGTGTTTTATGATAATGAACTAGAGTGCCAAGTTTCAACGTTTTCGGACAATTAATTTTTGAGAACTAAACATGAACAAAAACATTAACCAACACGTCAAAACGCGTAAACGGACGGACGGAGGGACGGGCAGATACAGACAGACAGAAATCACCAACCATAAGCCTGGATTTATATCTCAATCAGGCTAAAAATCTGTTAGCAACAAACATATTTGCACCAATGTATATGGAAATGGATTGCATCATATAAGCATCCAGTATATAGTGGATGCACCAATGCTTTTGGAATGGAAATTGTGTTTAAAGCAAATAGAATGTCGTATAAGCAGTGGTAAATAAATGATATTCTCATAAGTTGTCATTGGTGCTATCCCCATGATATTGGAACTATCTCTCTGGCACTTGAGCTATCTCTTCTAAGAAATCGCGTATTTCTCCCCCAGAAACGTTCTCCGTGTTATTTATTTTGTCAACAGGCAATATACGGACACCAACATGTGTTCATGTCGATATTTAGCGTAAATAGGCAAATAAATGTAGAAAAACCTCGATGACGACGATAAAGTTGAGAAAAAACTGCAATGTTTGAACGGGCTAAAAGTCCGTGGCGTCAAATAAGGCATCTTTCGAGAACCTCTTTCAATCTTGGGTCGTGTGCGAAGCTTAAACATAACTACACGGTACTGCATTCCCAGATTTTTCATATCAAAGCAAATAAAGAAAGTAACGAAGAAATAGAAAAACATACCCACCTTGTTTACCTGTGTTTTTGGCGCTGGAACTACCTCGGAAGTGGCGATGGAGCACTTTTGCATATACCTCCAAACGGAGGGTTTAGATGTAGCTTCCAAAGGAAGGTAGCTCCACTGATTACCAGCCGTGTACGTAGTATGCCTTACTGAAAAGGATCGTAAGATTGTTTAGGTATATTTGTATGAAAACATATTGAATTGTCATTATACCATGACTTCCATTAGTATAATCATATGCACACATTCTTATTAAATAGCGGTTTTAAAAAATATTTATTGTTCATGTGCATTTATATTACCTAACATTATCTGGATAAATGAATACTAATGAATATTAATACATGTTGAATATGTGTAAGTAAAACATGTTATAAAATATGTGAGTTTTATTTTCATATCTTCAATACAATCTTTAGAAAATAATCCATCACAAATTTATCCATGTCGACAGTTAACTGTGTTGTGGGGTTTTGCATAAGCAATCGTGTTATTAGCTCGTATGCTTTGACAAAATATACGAAGTTTTGTTATCCCAACCTTATTGTTTTCGTCGACGGCGACGACTATTTGAATGCAGTGAAGCGTGAATTAAAAAGGAGATATTTTGCATGCTGACTAAAATATTGTCTATCCATATATAACAATTTGCAATATATAGCGTAAACTAAATTGTTCTTTATTTAACCGATTGTTTTTACTTGAGAAGGAGACAGGTTTCACAGTCGGTCTAGCAGAAGTTCGAGCTCCGGATATTCATCATACGGAAGTTTAGGTAAGATAAAAAGATATGTAAATTGCTCTTTTTTAATTATGCTATTCTCTGTTTCTTTCAATTATTTTATGTCCATTAAGTGATCCAAGTATTAACTTTCATACCCAATCCAACCCCTTCTCCAAAAAGTGAAAACGGGTATAAATAGGGTATAAAATAAAAGCTAATTTCGGTTTAAAAATTGCTTATTGTAAAATTAAAACATATAATAGGTAATTGTAAACAGGTTTTCGCATTTTTTGGAATAAAACATGTTTTGAAACCTGCTTTATTGTCGAAATATCCGTTATAAAATCCTGCTAATATAAGCTTTCCCATCGCCTAACGGAATTAAGACGGGACCTCGTACCGGTTTTATTCAAAGCGGATTATATTAAAAATATGATTTCCTCTGTTTTGCTTAATTGTGTTCACTGAGGTCATTACTCCGTTACCATGTGCTGTATTACTAGTAAAACGTTTAAAAATACATCTTTCCTCTTTGTATGTGATTGTCTCTTACTTATCATCCTTAATATGACACTTCTCAGTTATGCTTAAGTGTTATGATGATTAGAAAATCAAACTAGAGCAAAGTCGATGAGGAACCCATCACGAATATCTGCACTTCCTTATCACTTATAAATCCTAGTCAACCACTGTGTCAAATATGATCACCTCCTTCAATTGGTAAAAAAGGTGTTCCGCTATTTTAAATTGGGGTTCCGGGTGTCTGACCATAATAGCGGTTTTAAACTGTCTCGTGGTAGTGACATGCCCAATTAGTACACTAGCCACGGTTTTTTTTATCAACCCCAGCGTGTTTTTTTTCCCGTTTGTTACTGTTTTGTTGCATATTATATATTTTGATCGTAAACTGTGTTTTGACCAGTCTACCAAATTGCTATATATATAATTAATCATAGTTGCTATATAGAATATATATAGTATATAGTAGTGTATTTATATATACGTTAAAGGCATTTGCTGTAGTTGTCCATGCGCAGCTTTTTTGGGCGACTTCGCTTCTAAAACTATTGGATGGATTTTCCTAAAAATTTACTGGAATGTTGCTTTTGATGTCTAGTTCTATTGTTTGTCTTTTTTTTCTATTTTTATTTCTTTTTTTGAATTTTTTTTTTATTTAAATTTTTTATTTTTTATTGTCTTTATTTAAATCAAGGCCTATTATTATATACATAAAATAAGAAAAATATAGCATTTTGTAAAAATTCCAACAAAATTAAAAAATTTAAGCATAATGGTACGGTTCCAAAAACCAATTATTAAATCTCAATATGCATGGTGACCTATAAATTTAATTGAATATATTGTCTAAATATATGTTCAAATAAGTGCCTAGGAAGTTTGAACAAAACTTGGCCTTTTAGCATAGGGGTAGTGTTTCAATTTTTTTTCTAAACAAGCATGGGGACCTATCATTTTTATTGCACATTTTGTCTTTATATATGTTAAATTATATGCTTAGAAAGTTTAAAAAAATTCTGTCATTCGGAACATACAAAAAAAAAAAGGAAATTGTATCATTATGGGCTAATTTGCGCATACATTGTGGTAATGGTCTCAACAGATTTTGTAACAAAATATAGGTTTTACATAAAGATGAGCTTTAAATGTTATTGTAATTAAATGTTCCTTACTTAAATACAATTTTAGCAGAATTGTGACCAATGAATAAATGATTAGACTTCAAAAATATCTTATTTAGCTATTTTATGGACTTGTTCAACTTTTTGGACAGATTGACATGACGGTGACATTACAAATTATTTTTTAAAATTTTAATAAGCATGATGACCTACCAATATTTTTGCCTTTTCTGTCTATATATATAACAGACTTACTGTACAAAAAGTTTAAAGAAAATCTGATATGCAGAAAAAACTATAGAAAATGTCTTTATTTCGTATTAACGCATCTTGTGTAATATTTGGTAATATTATGAGGTAATGCACAAGCCTTCTGTTGTACTGTTTCTTTTAAAAATAAAAACGCAAGCAAAATACCTAGAGATATTTAAGATACGTGTGTATTATGTGTCGTGTATGATTACACTCGGGATGACAATGATTTGCAATAGCGCTTTCGACATAAAAAATGCCTTCTTCAGTTGCAATGAAATCCTAAATTGTTTGTATTATCAATGACAATATAGACCTTTTTACAGTTCGCCAGTATGCTTTCCTCTTTAATTGTACGATGACCAGACAGGCTGTGGACCCTATGATGACGCCTACCTAAAGCCCATTGGGACGGTGGCGTTTGATGTTTGTCCATGATCTTTCTTGTCGTGTCCTTAATGATTTATTCTCTTACTGCTCTGGCTTCTGCAAAGTCATTGAGTACCTTTATTGTGGCTTTCTAGGCTATTGGTTTTTTTGTATTATATTTACACGAGCATATTTGTGTTTTACTTATATTGCCTATTGATGCTGCCTTGTTGGTTAGAGATTAGATCATGGCGAGGATTTCTTTATTTACACTGTCCTGTTTTAATGGGATGACAGTAGGGTAAGTGTGAGGTTTGGTGCACCCTAGAACCGGTTTAAACCCCCAGTGGCCTACTTTGCCACTGACCGTTCCAAGGCGGTAGCCCTATTGTCAACCCTTTTTGTGTTTGTGATGTCGTTTGCATTTATTATAGCTTTTGCCTTCTTGTTTGTCTGTTTGCGTGTTTGTTTCTGTGTTTTGTGGTTTACTGTCCTCCTTGAATGCTACTTTCCCTGTCCGATCTTTTTATATTTCTTTAGTATGTTGTGAAGGAGAATCCCTTATTTTGAAAGTGTCAAAATAGTTTATATAGTACCTTAAGTAGTGAGATATACTCTTTAGCACGTATTTCGTAATGTCGTGTATTACTATGAGTATATGCCTTACATACGTAGCGTGAACGACCGTGTGTTACACTGTAATGTCGTGTATGCACTGACATACAGATTGATATCCCGTTCTGAGGGGATACGATGTCTATAGTACGGATCTCCAAATCCTCAGCTAGCGATTTACGCTAGTAAAGTAAGATAATATATATGTGTCTTATGTATTGTCTATTTTTTTCGGTGTCTCCATATATACACAAGCAGTATTGTAATATATACAGAAGTAAGGCCAGATCGGGTTGACACCGTCTAGATTGTCATATGGTGCCTTTCAGTCAGCTAAAGTCACACTCTTGTAATGTGTGAGATGTATATATAGACGAGTATACTTTAAGTATTCAGGGTAAGACCAGATCGGGTTGACACCGTCTAGATTGTCTTACAGTTAATATTTATGATTGTATGTATTGGAGAATACACTCAAAGGCACTCTACGGCGTTATGCCGTTAAGAGTCTGGTTGAGTCAGATCGGTTTGATACCGTCTAGGTTGTCTTATTCAGCCTTCAGTTTTGACCAAAGAGAACAGAGAGTATTCAGGGGTAAGACCAGACCGGGTTGATACTGTATGTATTGTCTTACAAAATGTTTATGAGTGTATGTTTTGAAGAATACACTCCAACGCACTCTCAGGCTTAATGCCGTAAAGAGTCTGGTTTAATCCAGAAATAAGATCAGATCGGGCTGATACCGTCTAGTTTGTCTTATAAAGCCTTCAATTTAACCAAAGAAAACAGATAATGATCGAGTTATACAATATTTTCAGAGCTGAAAATGTACGTGTAACTCAGTCGATGTATAGACAGCGACCCGCTTTACTAGCCACGGGTTTTTTTCCTCATGCACAGCGTTTTTTTCGTTTACTACTGTTTTGCTGCATATTATATATTTTGGTCCTAAATTGTGTATTGACCAGTCGACCCAGTTGGTATATATAATTAACCAGTTGCTGTATATAATTAGATAGTATACAGTAGTGTATTTATATATACGTTAAAGACATTTTCTATAGTTTTTTCTGCGTACCAAATTTTCTTTAAACTTTTTGTAAGTCTGTTATATATATATAGACAGAAAAGGCAAAAATGAATGGTAGATCACCATGATTGTTAAAATTTTAAAAAATAATTTGTAATGCACCATCATGTCAATCTGTCCAAAAAGTTGAACAAGTCCATGAAATAGCTAAGTAAGATATTTTTGAAGTCTAATCATTTATTCATTGGTCACAATTCTGCTAAAATTGTATTAAAGTAAAGAACATTTATATATCTTTATGTAAAACCTATATTTTTTTACAAAATCTGTTGAGACCATTACCACAAGTTATGCACAAATTAGCCCATAATGATACAACTTCCTTTTTTTTGTATGTTCCCAATAATAGAATTTGCTTAAACTTTCTAAGCACATAGTTTAACATATAGAAAAACAAAATTTTCAATAAAAATGTTCGGTCCCCATGCTTGTTTGGAATTTTTTTTTGAAACCCTACCCCTATGCTAAAAGGCCAAGTTTTGTATGAAATTATATAAAAATGGTATATTTTCCTGTTTTGTTATGTTCCTAATAACATAATTTGTTCAAACTTCCTAGGCACTTATTTGAACATATATTTAGACAATATATGCAATTAAAATTATAGGTCACCATGCATATTGAGATTTAATATTGATTTTTGGAACCCTACCATTATGCTTAATTTTTTTAATTTTGTTGGAATTTTTACAAAATGCTACATTTTTCCTATTTTATGTATCTAATAATAGGCATTTATTTAAATGAAGACAATAAAAAAATAAATAAAAAATAGATTTAAAAAAAAGACAACAAATACAACTAGACATCAAAAGCAACATTCCTAAAACATTTTAGGAAAATCCATACAATAGTTTTAGAAGACAAGTCGCCCAAAAATGCTGCGCATGGAAAACTACAGAAATTGCCTTTAATTCGTATAAACGTGTCTTGCGTAATATTTGATAATATTATGAGGTAATGCATACGTCTTTTGTAGTACTGTGTCTTTTAAAAATAAAAAACAAGCAAAATACCTAGAGGTATTTAAGAGACCTGTGTAGTATGTGTCGTGTATGATTTCACTCGGGAATTGCAATAGCGCTTTTCGACCTACACAGGTCTTCTTCAGATGCAATGAAATCCTAAATTATTTATTTTATCAATGACAATATGTTTATTGTCTTAGTATGTTGTGAAGGAGAATCCCTTATTTTGAATGTGTCAAAATATATCGGGACCGTCTAGATCACAAATGGCACTCGCTGTCGTACTGGTATATAGGGATATCACCTATTATCGGCAGTTATTACGGTATATTCCGTAATCTGCCAAGTGTATATAGTACCTTTAGCAGTGAGATATACTCTTTAGGACGTATTTCGTAATATCGTGTATTACTGTGAGTATATGTCTTGTATACGTAGCGTGCACGACCGTGTGTTACACTATAAGGTCGTGTATGCACTGACATGCAGACTGATATCCCGTTCTGAGGGGATACGATGTCTGTAGTACGGATCTCCAAATCCTCAGCTAGCGATTCACGTTAGTAAAGTAAGACAATCTATATGTGTCATATATTGTCTATTCCTTTTGGTGTGACATTATTAGCTGCTTTATCAGCAGGAACTAAAACAAATGAATTATGAAATTATTGAATTCCCGATTTTACGATACGAATGCCTAGGTCTCGGTGGAAATAAAGAGGGGTTAGCATTATAAAGTTAATACGGGTATCTATAATTTAACAAATTGACATTTTCCATGTAAAAAGAGAATTTGGGTCCGCATGTTCTCTACGACACCATTTTATACTAAAATCCTCAATGGATTGGGCGATCGGAGAACGACATGCATTAAATCAATAACTGAAGGTGACTTCTATAATTAGGATCTTTAGAAACAATATCAAAATTAACAGTGATGACATAACCTGCTGGAGCATAGTAACATTTTAACTATTACACTCACATACCTTAGGAGTGTTATTTACTATATCGAGGTCTGAAACTATTTTGTTGTAGTTGAAAATAATATTTCTAATTGCTTTTAGAAATAAAATCAATACATGATTATCTCGAAAGATACTTGGCATGTCAATGAAATCAATACCTTTATTAAGATATACTATTTTTAGAAAACTTCTGACTCAGACTCCTTATCAATATGGGGTCGGGGAACATTATGTGTGTAGTTTTGAATTATGAAAGCAGTGTTATACAAGAAAGCTATATGAGTGAAAACTGTGTCTGCTTCCTCGTCGATCAACTTAAATGAAGAAATTGACAAAGAGGTAAGCGTGAAAGCATAGAGTGCTTTCCAGACTGTTTAAATAGAGTATGCAAATCAGCGACTGAAATAATTACACCCGATTTACGTTTGATGTTACCATTACGCCTACGACCATTAGACCTAGAGTTACGCTTTCGAATAGAAATTATAGATGGAATCAATATTAGGATCTTTTGAAATATGTCCTTGTTGATAAATAGTGATGTTGTCTGCAAGTTTTTCATCCACTTGAGTTCTGTAATATGTCTAACGTTTATTTTGAAGGTTTTAATAGCATCATTATCCTAAATTGTCCAACATATTGTTTACCTCAACGTGGTGCATTTCACGTCAAACATAAATGCCGTGAGATGTACGTCAATCAACATTTGAAGCTAGACATACATTAAACATTCTACCGTTAACAGCCGATTTAATGGTGGACCTGCAATGTAAATAATTGCAACAACTGCACATCCTAGCATTGAACTGCTCCCAACTAAATTCCTTTTAGTTTATTTCGCTCTTCGGGGCATATCATTTTATAAGATCCTGGGATCATACGCCGCTGGATAAAGGGGATGAAATAAAGATACACATATTGCTATTTCAACCGCCATATTCTTGCCATCTTCGGGATGGTTAAAATTCTGTACTGTTGATTTTTATGAATATTGAGTTCTGCTCAACCCGGGGCTAGAGGGCGTGAGCGGTAGCTAGCATATTTCACTACCGCTCAGGAAAAATCTCAATCAAACCGAGACTGCAATATTTCGTATGTGTCGTGCTCGGCCGTTTCCAAAGGTCCATTATCGTACTATTTGTTATAGCCCGCTGGCGTTACTTGTGCGGTGTGGCGGCAGTAAAACGTCTCCCCGCGCTTGCAATCAGTACTGTTATTCATTCGATCTTTGGAGATCGCTGAGCCCGATACTTGTATTTAGTGATCGGTAGTACATTTACAATTTCTTTTGTTTTTTTACTTAATTTTCGATTCGGTGGTTCCACTACTTCGGCCTATAAAAGCTCTGGCTATTGTTTCACCACTCATAGGATATGTTGTCTGCTTTTTAATTTAGTCATTTGGCTGTTACTTGTGATACGCAGGCTTCATAACCGCTGCTCCCAACTAAATTCCTTTTTGTCTATTTCGCTCTTCGGGGCATACATTTTTATTAGATCCTGGGACCATACGCCGCTGGATATAGGGGATGAAATAAAGATACAAATATTGCTATATCCACCGCCATATGCTTGCCATCTTTGGGATGGTTAAAATTCTGTATTGTTGATTTTTATGAATATTGAGTTCTGCACAACCCGGGGCTAGAGGGCGTGAGCGGTAGCTAGCATATTTCACTACCGCTCATGAACAGTCTCAATCAAACCGAGACTGCAATATTTTATATGTGTTGTACTCGGCCGTTTCTAAAGGTCCATTATCGTACTCTTTTTTACTAATAGAGGGAAACACCCTAAGTCATGAATTCACTCAACGATTTCTGAAAGGAGACTTTATAGTTTTCTCCCAACTGAAACTTTTGAGCCGTTATTAAAAATCCTGGTAATATTATTAGCAGTAACATAAAACGAGGTTGACGAATGAAGTTTAAAGTAGTGAGGCATACATATGGTTTACTTCTAAGAAATGAAGAATTATTTTGTGGAAATTGTATGGATGACGCAGAGTGTAACCGAAGAGGAGAACGATTTATATGAAAGTAATACCATTCTGTGTAAAGCAAATTAAGGGCAGATTAGTAGTTATTAGCGATACGAAATAAAGTCATATCGAAGATCCATAAGAAATAATATTTGTAAACTTACGGACGGTTAAAAGAGGTACAAAACTGGACAGAAGTGTTTAAAACTAAATCACGAGGAAAGTTAAGGAAAACTCTATTAAAATGGGCCAAAATGTCGATGAGCACAAAACCTTCAACACGGTACAAGCAACACTATTGTGACAATAAAAGTAAAATTCAAGGACTACAGTCAACCACAAACACACACAAAAAAAACAAAGAACAACTATATTGCGTTTTGAACACTGTTACTCCCTCTTATGTCTTATTTTATATTTAGCTAATTTGTTTAAAATACAAGTATCAATGAAAGCTCCAATAAGTTTGAAAACCAGCCATACCTGAGTCACTCTCCTTCCACCTCACCCGACAATTATTTATATATATATATTTTATTTATAAATTTACCTCGGCCATATAATGAAACGTGGACAATTTCAAAAAGTAGCCATGTTGGACTAGAAATAGCAGAGTTATGGCCCTTGAATTATTTAAAACTTATTTATATTACTTATATACATATCTAGCTTTTTCATTTTTCATATGATCGAAATCCTAACATAGTAATATTGTTTATATGCCTGAACAATTTCAAAAACGAACCAAGATGGAATAGATACAGCAGAGTTATGATCTTTGCATTATTTAGAAACTATCTCTTATATCCTTCATTTGTATCTGGTCTTTACCAAGCTTCGCCACATTTTCTTCCCTGGTAAATTCCCCCCCACCCCACCACCATTCCACCAATAGTACGATACAGGCCCATTTGGGACTATTGTTATATAAGTGTTACGTTGAACAATCGAACTTAGATATCATAAATGCAGATATGGGTTTGGGATGGATTTTACTGAACGTCATGAATACATTTAAGTTTGCGTATCTACATTTCATAATATCTTATTTTATAGGATTCAACGTGAAACGTAAGGTAAATGTATCATCTAGAACTATCGGAGAGACATATGAAGAGATTTATGGAGAGACTGTTTCCAGTATTTCCAAGGTAAGCACATGTTGTAAAGGACTAATACATAAATGTGTCTGTCATAATGTCATGAAACACATTATCAATAAACTGTAGAAACGCAGGTGCCCATATCTTACCCAAAATAAGTAAATGCTGATAAAACACGTATGTTAAGAAAGTGGTCTCTTAAACGTAACAACATTGTATGTTGTGGTCCTAAAAGGGAAGGTTTTCACAAATAATAGAGAGAAAATATAAGATCTGAACTTAAATCAGATGAACTTAAAAACTGATGAATTGTAAATTAAATGATAAGAAGGATATACAATATATTTCCAAGCAGATAATCTGGAAACAACTCGTCATTAAAACAAAACAAACCAGTCATGCATATTAAACAATGCGATGATTTAGGCTTGAACCATATAGAGCACCTGTATGATTATTGAATTAGGCGATTTTTTTTAATTTACCGAGCTTAAAGAATTATACCAAGTTAAAATAGTAACTTTCTAAAACACCAGTCATTAATTAAACCATTCTGAACTAATCAAAGCATTAGTCCAAGACGAACAAATAGAAGTTATACAAAACTGAGATATTTTGATAAATACATTTTTAAAAAGAAAAGGCCAAATAAACTCCAAATTACTGACAGAAAAAGAGGCATATAACAATATTGCAAATGGCTAGCAAAGAGAGAAAATACTCTTTAAGATTCAGATTGGAAAAACATTTATAATTCATCATTCAGAAGAACAATTGACACAAAACTGCATACGTTTCAATATAACTATATCATGAGAATCATACCGTACAATAAATTACAATATAGATGTATCATGAGAATCATACCGTACAGTAGATTACAATTGACACAAAACTGCGTACGTTTCAATATAAATATATCATGAGAATCATACCATACAGTAAATAAGTTTATGAATGCACACGTTTAATGTGTTGTTTTAGTTGATTGTGTTCCGTGAAAGCTACATTTCCTGCTCGATTTTTATACCGACTTTTGTTAGTTCAAGTATGTGTGTTTTTGTGTGATGCGTTATGAATCTGTTATAAATGTATTTTGGGAATGTCAAATTATTCAACACTTTTGAATGGGGTTTACAAAGATTTCTTTAACGTAAACGTTTGAATGTTTGGATGAACATTTTGGTCGAACTAGCAAACTCAGTGAATTATGTCCACGCCTGATAGGAACCGTCAATGTAAATTCGAGCACTATGTAGTAAACACCTCGGCAAAATTAGTCAATTTTTAAAAATCAAAGAATAATAATATAATACATTAATCAATAAAAATACAACTCCAACATGATATGTGCCATTTGGCTGCTTATCAAACCTGGCCGGTTATCGAACTTGAACTAGATGTTATGGTCATAAAAATAATTCTGAAATTTCATTAACATCGGATTGTAAATATTAAAGTTACTGATCGGAAATAAAATTGACGACGGAACGACGGAATGACGCATGACGGAAATGCAAATTCAACATCGTTCGGTATAATTAAAAACACAAATAATACCTGTAATAACTTAAAAAAAATTATTTCATTTTCATAAACTATTACAGGAAAGTAATCCCTTAGTTGTTTTGTTTTCTAGAATACTTAAACAAAATAAAATGACAATATATTGCACTATTTAAAGATAAATTTCAAAACACAATTTTTACACAAAGGAAATTCTTGAACACATAATAACAAATAACAATGACATCAAAGACATAACCTGATGGCGCTCATTCTTAATTTACCACAGCTAAACTCTTTCTAGCTTTATATCAATTTTTTCTAAAGTTTCGTTAGGACAAACTTATAATGCTGTTAAAGTTGTTGCATCCTTACTAAACGTTATTATGTATTTGTACATTAATTATCCTATGTATAACATTGTCATAAAATATGCTTTGAGAAAAATATAAAAACACAGAAAAAAGTAGACAACGATGGCCTAGATACAAATATCAAAAATACACTGATATGTTAACTGGTTCTACAGTTGTAAACACAATGAAGCCTAATTTGTGCAAATTTTTCACTGAGTGTTTTTCATCGCCTCAAAATGGCTGTCAATTGATTGATTTAAAATGACGTCATATACATATACATATGTGTTCGCGTGATTGAACACATGCAGATAGATAACCTGGTCGTTGTGGCTTAATTTTCTGAATATTAGGTTAAGTCTTGAAAAAATTATTTACATTGGTGTTAAGCTCCTCTATATGTTGGTCACGCGAGTTTGGAGATGGCATCCCCGTCGTCAATCTGTCCGTTTGTTCATTCTTATGAACAGAGTTCACCAGATTGAGCGAAAATTATGCATGAATTTCATAGTTATTGTCTTTGATTATTGAATGAAATAATATCAGCTAGTGTTGTAGAAATAAAAAGCAACACCTTTAGCAAGAGACATGATTTCAATTGTGACATTGTTTATTAACTTGGTTTATTCTCTTACTGCTCTGGCTTCTGCCAAGTCATTGAGTACCTTCATTGTGGCTTTCTAGGCTATTGTTTTTTTGTATTATATTGACACGAGCATATTTGTGTTTTACTTATATTACCTACAGATGCTGCCTTGTTGGTTAAAGATTAGATCATGGCGGGGATTTCTTTATTTATACTGTCCTGTTTTAATGGGATGACAGTAGGGTAAGTGTGAGGTTTGGTGCACCCTAGAACCGGTTTAAACCCAACAGTGGCCTACTTTGCCACTAACCGTTCCATGGCGGTAGCCCTATTGTCAACCCTTTTGTGTTTGTAATGTCGTTTGTATTTATTATTGTTTTTGCCTTCTTGTTTGTCTGTTTGCGTGTTGGTTTCTGTGTTTTGTGGTTGACTGTCCACCTTGAATGCTACTTTCCCTGTCCGATCTTTTTATATTATTTTTTTTGGAAAAACCCTTTACAAAATGATACGTGATAAGGTGATAATTTCGTTAAAGAAAGGTTCATCAAAGAGGATGTGACCTTATCATTTTGCAACAAACTGCATGTTTAGCGATTGACTCATTTACAGTTAGCCACTTTGCTTTACGGTTTAATGACGTCTACCTTTGATACTTGTTTTCAATATTGTCTTGTCGTTCTTTTAAGGGTTTACTACATAAAACGAGTGTAAATAAACATATCCCCTCCAGATTATTTACTCTAGGAAACAAGGCAGTATTAATAGGCAATATAAGTATAACACATAAATGATCATACATATATAATATAAAATATGTCTGGAAAGCCACAAAACAAGTACTCAATGACGAAAATACGAATAAGTTGAGAAGCATAGACACCATAAGAAGTTGAATTGAGAACATCCCTGTCTAATTGGTTTGACCCTAAATGATAAAAGGTTTGGTTTCTTCCTAGAACCTCGTTTAAACCCCCAGCGTCCACTATCCTTTCCAAAGCGGTAACAATGTGTTCAACTTTTTATATTTGTGATTTCAGACACTTTGCTTCTGTTTTTCCTTATAATTTTAATTTGTCGTGCATTTGGTTGCATGTTTTCAGTGTGGTAGTTACATTTCCTGACCGAGTTTACACTTATTTACACAAAATAGACAAATACCTTGAGAAATATAGACCCTAAAAGAAAGTGACCGGAGAACATCCTCGTATAAGTAGGGATAATTAACAATGTCAATATTGAAATGATCTCTCTTGCCTTAGCTTCCAATAGAAAGATGAAAATCGAGAAACGAAGAGACAGTGTCAGAAATGTTAACTCTGCTGAGTTGAAGCTCTTTACAGGAAAGATAGCACATATATTAACCTTATTTGAAAAGAAAGGGGTGGCATTTTTTAATATCACCAAGGTACCTGGAGATGTTATACGAGGCTTCCATAAAATCTGCATGAATATCGGTTGAAAGACTCAACAATAATTCTCTTTGATAAAAGTACAAAAACAAATCTGCGACAAGAGATGCACTCTTCGTTTTCATTGGGATACCAACAGTGTATCTTCAAACAGTAGTATCGTACCTGACTAGTTTCATATTTGACAAAATATCCGCTAGGAACTTTAGTGAAAATCAAAACCCGTTTACTAAATTTTTCTATATTAAACTAATATGTTTTCAAAAGCAATTTTCGAAATTTGAAATGTTTACCTTGTATAACATTAACCTGATCTTCAACTGAGATTAAGTTTAAAGGGATGTAATTAAAGAATTGCAAGTTTTGTTTAAGACGGAATTTCGTTATATATACATAGGTTATATTTATGATTTTTATCATACATGTTACATTATTCTTTTTTGTGGTAATCTTTACTGTTGTGATTTTAGCGGGCTTAGATCCACATTGTATATTGTTAGCACATGTCATGGGTTCTTAGAAAGTAAGAATGACTTTTAGAAAATGAATTTATTTTAGATTACGATGCTTCAGTTTGTTTTAAACACAACTGAGTACAGGTTAAGAAGTGTGTAGTTGAACTGTACGTAATATAAATGGGACTCTGTTTCATTTTCATCCACAATCAATCACAATCAAAAAGCAATTGTATGAACATGTATATGATATAATACATATACATGTACATGCGCAATTTAGTTACTTACGACAAACGTTTTGTTCAACATGTATACAGTATACCCGTACATATTGAGCGTAATATATACATGTCGTACCCAACTCAGGGCCCTTTTTTGTCACTGACCATTATAAGGTGGTAGCCATGTTGCCAACCCGTTTATGTTTGAGGTGTCATATCTTGCATTTTATTCATTTGTAATTGTTGTTTGTTTCTATGCGTGTTTTTGGTTGACTGTTGCCTTGAATTCTACATTTCCTGTTCGACTTTTTAATCTGTGTTTCTAACGTTTACTGGTGCCAACATACAAACACAGTTTGATTTTGGTCATAATTCAGACCACCACATCGCAATAGTCTGGTCCAGATTATATCCTTAGCCTCACCAAGGAATGACTTTAAACTCAAATGTACAAATCACACCCTTCCAAAGATAATGCTACTCGTACAAACACGCATACCACTCCGCCTATCAAGAGAGTCACCTCCGAAGTTAATGATCCCAACACACAACCCCACTCCAACACCCCAAACACACACACCACCACCACAGTCCGCGGATCTTTATTAACCTCTCTCTTCCTTTTGAATTCTACATCCATCTGGAAACAAGTACCTCAACCAGAAGTTGTTTTCCTACTTTACCCCATCTCTTCCTGCCTTTTTTATTAAGTAGCTCTCAGCCCTCCCACCCGGCACCCGGCCAAAATAGTTCCTTCCCACCTACCTTTGCTGGCTTTTATATTACCCCTAAAGGAAAGCCAATTATAATGAGAATACTCTGCCCTTTTTTAAAACAAAAAACACTTTTCAAGTGCTCCCACAATATAGCGAACCATAACTTAATGATAAAGGAAGCTTATGCTTGAGTTTCAATTACAACTCAGACTTTTTAGAGGGGATGCAATACGAAAAACAGTCATTTTGTTATATAGGCCTTGAGCCAGGACCCAAAATGTTCGATATTGTTACCAACTCAAGGGACAAATTCTACCATCACTTTTTGAAAAGAACAATGTATGTAGATTTCATTTTTCCATGAAAGCAATCTGGAACAGGTAGCTTATAAAAAAAATATAATAACATTAATAGGTTATCATTGTAGCGCTTTCATCTAATTGCTTGATGTTCATTTTTGCATGTCATGCTTGTGTGAATAATTATTGGGGTATTTTTAAACGATGCAATTAAGGTTACAATTCATTTAGTTATTTAAAGAACAAATAAGCTCTGTTTAGAATAGAAATCTGTTTAAAATCTCCATTTTACTTCAAATTATAAGTCAATTTACCCCACCTACTATTGACACACTGTTTATTCATTTAGTTTTAATCAATGTTGTTTACATTATATGTGTAAACTTATAAGAATCACTAATTTACATCCTTCCTATGATGATTTAAATGATAGTATTATATGAAGTAGAGATTGCTAGTATAGATTCAGGAAAATATGTAGTATGCAACGTTCAAACGTTCATGGCATTGCATATATTTGTTCAGTGATACACACGCCGAATTTGAGGTACAAGCCTTCCTCACAGTAACTGCAATATCAATATTAATAAAATGTTCTGATAGAGACATTTATTGCACAAACGACACAAACAGTCCAAAGGAATTTAAAAATGTGCGGTTTTACTCTTTTCATAACATACAGTAACAATGCCAACAATGACAAAGAATTGTATTGCTTTAAACTGGTCATCAATGATCTCAGTATGAGTATTTTCTCCAAAATATTTTGTGAAAATGTATAGTTTTACCCTTTATTTTGGAGGGATTCTTTTCTTCGAGTTTCGAGTAGGGAATATCGAGTTTCGAGTAGACAAAATCGAGTTTCGAGTAGAAAATATCTAGTTTCGAGTGGACAAAATCGAGTTTCGAGTAGAGAAATTCGAGTTTCGAGTAGACAAATTCGAGTTTCGAGTAGAAAATATCGAGTTTCGAGTAGAGAAAATCGAGTTTCGAGTAGAAAATATCGAGTTTCGAGTAGACAATATCGAGTTTCGAGTAGAGAAATTCGAGTTTCGAGTAGAGAATATCGACTTTCGGGTGGAGAAAAGCAACCTTACAGTAGCTTAGTAGACAATACCGAGGTCCAAAATTTAATGCGATCGCCCATTTTGAGGATGTCGGATATATTAGCACAATGATGAATTATCACACATCAAACTCTAATGTTATGTTAACGTCTTTACCGCGAGCCGAACACAATTATAAATATTTTATCGCATGTTTTCATAGTAAAATAGTAATGATCTATTTTAAGTTATGTTTGTTATTCAATTCAACCGTTTCTCTATATAAGTATTCTTTTTTTGGCATTTGACACGTATGAATTCACGTGACGTAAATAATGACGTATAATAGACGTATGTTGAACCGTAAATTTCACAGAAACGAATTTTTTACACGTGTGAGAAATTCGTGCGAATTCTTCACACTTTTGTTACAAATACGGCCGTAAATATCAGTAATCGAAAATGTGACATATACGTTTGACATTTTTTTACTTTTTCGCACGAACGTATTTTTCACAGCCAGCTGACAGGATACAGTTTATCGCTTATATTGGTATGTTAACAGTCTAGCGGCCACACTTTTCAAGCAATCTTGACCAATTTGGACAAAACATATATGACCAAAATATCTCGGCCAACTTCGATTATGGGCCAGATCGTACAGGTATGACCAGAGTTATGGCCCATAATTTAGCAAAAATGCCATATTCTACCTTGTTAGCACACTGTACAGGGGCGGATCCAGGATTTCAGCTTAGGGGGGCGTAAGATTTTGGTAAATTTTCGGGTCCGTTTCTAGCCTCATAAAACGGTTGCGGTAGTGCATTGATAGGGTAAAAAAGTCCGTTTTCAAATAAAATGAATTAATTAAACCACTCATTAGCCATTATGCGTCGAGCGAGCGAAAAAAAATTGTTATACTGAGGGCGTCCATCGAAATTGTTTGATATTTTATCTACAGTAACATGGACATACATGTATGAATAAAAAAAGTCCGTTTTCAAATAAAAGGATTTAACAATGTGTTAATTAAACCACTCATTAGCCATTATGCGTCGAGCGAGCGAAGCGAGCGAAAAAAAAAATTATACTGAGGGCGTGCATCGAAATTGTTTGATATTTTATCTACAGTAACATGGACATACATGTATGAATAAAAAAAAGTCCGTTTTCAAATAAAAGGATTTAACAATGTGTTAATTAAACCTCTCATTAGTCATTATGCGTAGTGCGAGCGAAGCGAGCGAGACATTTTTTTATACTGAGGGCGTGCATCGAAATTGTTTGATATTTTATCTACAGTAACATAAACATACATGTATGAATAAAAAAAGTCCGTTTTAAAATAAAAGGTTTTAACAATTTGTTAATTAAACCACTCATTAGCCATTATGCGTCAAGCGAGCGAAACGAGCGGAAAAAAAAATATACTGAGGTCGTGCATCGAAATTGTTTGATATTTTATCTACAGTAACATGGACATGCATGAATAAAAAAAGTCCGTTTTCAAATAAACGGATTTAACAATGTGTTAATTAGACCACTCATTAGTCATTATGCGTAGAGCGAGCGAATCGAGCGAATCGAGCGAGAAATTTTTTAATACTGAGGGCGTGCATCGAAATTATTTGATATTATGTCTACAGTAACATGGACATACATGTATGATCCTAAATTTTTAGGAAGCAGAGGCACCCATGTAGTATGGACACAATTGTAGGTACTGGGCCTTTATGAAAGGGATTTACCTGTTTTGATATTTTCATTTGTTTCGTTTACGGACACACATGTAACCATTAAAATATGGTAAACGTCACGCGATTTTACCTTTACGACTGTTCTATGTTAATTTTGCATCAAACGCAAAGTTATTAAAACTCTCCCATTTAACGGACCAAATGATGTAAAGTATTTTTATCAATACATATCGTTAGGTCTGTCATGTCTACTAACATAAAAAAAGACTAGAGAAGCCCGATGTTTCGATAACGAAGCGAAAAGATGCGACGACGAAGTGCGAAGATGCGATGGCTGCACCTTCGCGCATCGCCATTGCACATTCGCGCAACGACATCGCACCTTTGCGCTTCGCCATCACACCTTCGGGCATCGCCAATGCATCTTCGTGCATCGTCATTACATCTTCTGGTACCGCCTTTGCGCATCACTATTGCAACTTCGCGTATCGCCATTGCACATGCGCGCAACGCCATCGCACCATCACGTATCGCCATTGCACTATCACGCATCGTCATCGCAGCTGGAGCATCGTCCTTTAGGCAATGCACGAAATCACGATGATGGAGCACGAAGACGCACTGGGGAAGCGCGAAGAACACGATTCAAAATTTCAAAGTTATTTTGCGCTTCGCCGTCACTTCTTAATGGATCGTATGAGAGAAAACCTAAAACGGACACCGTACAGCTGTACACAAGCCAAATTAATACATTGTTGGTGCACTTTATTCGTATTGCGATCGGGATGTGCCGGACTGAACCGGTCACGTGATCGGTATACCGAAATGTGCCGAGCTATTTTATCAGGGCTTGACGTCATATGCCGATTGGATGCGCGCGCAGTTACCCGGAATGAGTGTTAAAACTGCACACCATTAATGGGAATTATATTCTATTCTATTTCTATTCTATTCTATTCTATTCTATTCTGTTCTGTTCTGTTCCATTCTCTGTTCTGGTCTGTTCTGTCATGTTGTGTTGTGCTCCGCCTATTTTTTTAATAATGTTATATTTTCGCCGATCTGTATGTACATGTGACGTTTTCGTCTAAACAATCATTTATTGCATTTTTTTCGTGCTGTTTTAACATGTGAAAAATACGTTTTTGCTCTACTAGGGGTAGAGATGCCAAACGTATATTGCACAAATTTGTGACATATTCGTGCGATTTTTGTGAAATATCCGCACCTTTGAATTTCAATGATTAGTGTATTATTTACAAGTTGAGTATCAAGGAAATTGTTAAATGCTTGAATAAAACAATCAATAGATCTGCAGTAAGTTTAATCATGCTACTTTCCCCCTTGATTTATGTAAGTTAACCGTTTACATGTGCACTCATGAATTTAGGAACGAGGAGAGGCGTGTGGGTGTGGGTGGGGGGGGGGGGGGGGGGGGGGGGGGGGGGGGGCTCGGTAAGTCTCAGCGTAGCTAGTGACACCAAATCCACTTAGGGCACGGTTATCTCCATCTAGAGCATGGCAAAGTGTACTGTTACAAAGATTTAGATATACCAAACTTCGAGTTTCGAGTAGAGAAAGTCAGGTATCGAGTAGACAAAATCGAGTTTCGAGTAGAGAAAATCGAGTAGAGAAAATCGAGAAGAGAACGTCGAGTTTCGAGTAGAGAAAATCGAGTATCGAGTAGAGAAAATCGGGTTTCGAGTAGAGAAATTCGAGTTTCGAGTAGAGAAAATCGAGTATCGAGTAGAGGAAATCGAGTTTCGAGTAGAAATTCGAGTTTCGAGAA
>JAWPHD010009606.1:0-101953 GCA_037043455.1 Cyrtodaria siliqua | reverse complement strand
GGTCATAAGAGCAAATCCAAGACAGGAGGGGCAATAAAATCACTTCCTTAGGGAAACAAATATGGAATTTCACTTGTCAGAAAACTTAAGATTCTTAAAAAAAAATCCAAAGTTATTTTATTTTGTTTAAGTAAATTAAGCAGGGATGAGTAAAAATTTAACAACACTGTTTTATGCAACTTACTTCCAGGTTACAAGACGCTTTTGTGCAGACCTTGTTTACCGTGACTTATAACGGATTAGATATGCATTAAAGTGTGAAAAACCTCCGCTTTAAATGCACTTGTACACAAACACAAACCAATGTTATGAAAATTCTTAAACAATCAACCTTGGCCAGTAATATATTGCACAAATGCTGTAAAATTTGACCTTTTCAAATATGTCTCTTACTATATTGTTATTGTTCATTATTTACACTTTAATCTTTTTATAACCTTTGCTTACAAAAGTGACATTTCTCCAAATTAAAAGCAAAAATAAATAAATAACCACTCCAAATGGGAATGTGTCAATCATAAATTTATCAAAGTAACCATCTGTGTAACATCATATGGAAACAAATTTAGACATCCTGGATATCTGTATCAAGACAAGCCTAACATGTGACATGTCAATCTCAACTCGTGTATCGTGTTACCTCCGCAAGAATACCCAGAACTCCCAATGGTCACCGAGAAAATAATTCCAATACTTCGGATAAAGCATTCAGAAGCTATGCGTCTGTGACTTCCATGAATCCCGTAGTTAAAACTCGTTAATTTACAATCCAATTAATGCGTTCTTTTGTTCAATGTCCGTCACGGAACTGCCAAACGTTCAATTTTCTATCAATACGTTAACATCTTCCATCAGTAAATAGTCCACTTTAAAAATGGTCATCCTCGACAGTTAAGGCTGTCTCCAAAACCTCTAAATAAATATTTATAACTTGTAAATGTTATACATCAAAGATAGGGACACTTTTACAACGGCGCATTTGAAGTGAAATTTATCTTATATGGGAATTTAAAAGTTCTTTACATGTAAGGTGTACTGAAGTAAACATTGTCAATTGACAAATTCATTTGAAAATTAACCACTTTTAAATTCTGCAGTCAATATTCTACATTTCTGCTCTCTTTTACAAAGTCCATAACTTAGGTAAATAAAACCAAATTTCCAACTATAATTATTATCCACATGCGAACCATATATAGAGATTGAGCCTTTCTTGTTAATCTACTCCTTAATCGGGCTGGGTCAGTTTTCAAGAAGTCCAAATGCGCATGACTGTTTGTTTGTGTATCATTTTAATGTAACTCATAAATATGCAAACACTCAAGATGTAACCGTTCAATAAGTCATGATTGTGGTGGGCTTGAATTTTCATCCGTCAACTTCGAGATTGGGATTTTATTTGCAATAGTTTAATACGGTTAACGAAGCTATTCAAGGTTGCAAGCATTCATTATTGATATTGCAATGAAGGTACATTTTCCCACAACAAAAATAAAATAAAGATCAATCAATGAATCCATAGACGGTAAAACGGTCAAATATAAATTAAACAGGATGAAAATCTGTTTTTCTTTCCAGTAGGGGTACTAGGTGTATAAGCCACATGAAAGTTGAGACCCTGTCAGACCACACTGTGAGGTCTCAGTTGAGAATATCGCACTACACAGTCTGTCCAGTGTGACATTAATACTGCATCCAAGGTTTCATTCTTAGAAGTATTATTATAAATAGGGTATCAATTTTGCAATTTTCAAAATTTTAAAGAAACTAAACTGTCAAATAATGACAAAATTACACCACAAAACAGTTTATCAAAACTCTACCCAGGTGTTCAGATCATACAATAATGCATGTGTCGATTAAAAGTATAGGTTTATTCACGTTTTTTTTTTAAAATACCCGTGAGTGACAAAGCGTAAAATGAATAATGGGCTGGTAACTCTTAATTTAACGTTCCAGTTTCAGGGTTTGGCCTGGCTGGTTAAAGCCGTTGTATTGTGTCTGTAGAGTTTGGATTCTCAAAATATGTAAGTCATATATCTACCACGTTGTCAGTAAGTTTAGAAACGGTGTGCATATATTGTAAAATTTTGGTTGTTGGCAGGATAGCTGCTTTGAATAAATCCCAATTCCAAACTGTTTGAGACAAAATATCCTTATAATAATGGATAAAAGTTGGACGCATTTTTGAAAAACAAGCAGAAAAACAAAAATTAATTTTAACCCTTAACCCCCTACATTTATATAATGGACTGTCCTTTCTTTAAATTTAGACCAATCCATTTATGTTACAAAGGGGTGTTTTGGAGAAATGACTGATTAGCAGTCAGACATTGTAAACCCAGATCAGCCTGGGAGTTACTCGCAGACTTATCTGGTTTACAATGGATGCAAAGTCTGTTGTAGTCACCCTTAGCAGGCTAAGGGTTAATATTAAGTTAACAGAAAGAACCACTGAAAAAAATATGAACAATATCACCAATACATTTTCCCCCCAAATTGAAGCGATCAATATACACTATAGCCTACTGCTATAGATAGAACATAACGGTACAAACGGAATTCTTCACAATGGTCAATATTTACTATGGCATCCAAAGAAAGAGAAACAATTTCATTTTGGCAATAAAACTACTTTTATACCACTTGATCATGTCAATTACAATTTTGCATGTGTTTATTTTTGTTATTGCTTGACATGCTCTATAAAGAACTTATAATGTAGTGACCTTCAAATGTAAATATTGACTGTTCCAGTGTTACCTGCCAAGTTAATGAATTGTTCCTCTTTTTAACCAATACAATATTTTGCAGTTTTACATTTGAAAATGTCATAATCATAAATATTTCATTTAAAACCTGTCAGTTGGAAACCACAAAACAACTGAAGTCAGCTGACAGCGAAAGGTATGAAATGTACATGAAAGGTTCAAGTGGGTGAATAATGAGATGATATTCATTAAAATTCAAAAGGCGGTTTCGTACATGTCATTTTTTTGTGTTAAATTGCTAACACAAGGCAAACAAATAACAATGTCATAACTTTTCAGATGTTTTAATAAATCCAGGACGGATGGTTTCCAGCTTTAAGCTATAATTATTCCGTTGGTCCTATTTTTTTTTAATCTTAAGCATGCTAAGCTCACCTGGCATTACTGCTTATTTTTTCCAGACTGAAATTCATAAATCGTATGGGTTTCGGAAGGTCAATCAATAACCATTATTCTTGTCACCACTATTTTCACTGTTTTCTCAAATAAAAAAAGCTCTTCGGAGAACTTACCATATAGCTTAATTATTCACAGCAAATATTTATTGTATCAAATTTAATTAGGACGGAAGGGCTTGCAGGGACTACATGATGAACAATCTTAACTAGCCGGTGAACCACAGAACTATGAGACCGCAGAAGGACGGCACTGACCACATGGAGCAGTACATTTAACAGACTGAAGTACCTTATCAAGGTCAAACTGAACCACAGTGTGGCACACCAACTACAACACTGCAGATGGATGGCTCCAACCACATGGTGAAGCACCAGATGGCTCTAACCACATGGTGAAGCACCAAATGGCTCCAACCACATGATGAAGCACCGTCAACAGATTGACGTAACTTCTCAAGGTCACACCAAACCACACTTTACTACAACCCCAGGCAGATGGCATTGAAAACATGGTAAAGTACATTTAATAGATTGAGGTAACTAAATCTGAAGGTCACACAGAACCACACACTTACTACAACATCACAGACGGATGGCACCAATGACATGGTGAAGTATATTTAATCATCAGTGTTGGTAAGACTGAGGTCACACTGAACCATAGTGTAGCACACCAACTACAACAATGTAAATGAATGGCACCAATCACATGGTGAAGTATATTTAATCATCAGTGTTGGTAAGACTGGGGTAACTTCTCAAGGTCAGTGTTGGTAAGACTGGGGTAACTTCTCAAGGTCAGTGTTGGTAAGACTGGGGTAACTTCTCAAGGTCAGTGTTGGTAAGACTGGGGTAACTTCTCAAGGTCAGTGTTGGTAAGACTGGGGTAACTTCTCAAGGTCAATCTGAACCATAGTGTGGCACACCAACTACAACACTGCAGATGGCGCCGACGACAGGGTGAAGTATATTTAATCATTATTGTTGGCAAGACTGGGGTAATTCTCAAGGTCAATCTGAACCATAGTGTGGCACACCAACAACAACACTGCAGATGGATGGCACCAACAACATGGTGAAGTATATTTAATCATTATTGTTAGCAAGACTGGGTTAACTTCTCAAGGTCAATCTGAACCATAGTGTGGCACACCTGAACTACAACACTGCAGATGGATGGATGGCACCAACAACATTGGTGAAGTATATTTAATCATCATTGTTGGCGAGACTGAGGTAACTTATTATAACTTCTCAGCCAGTTTATGTGTTTATCACACAACCATAAAGATAGTAGAGTTTAAATATTCTCTAACATGTATGTCAAACTTTGTAAACTTTAATTGGATAACATGTCCATACATGTTTTCAATTCCAATGATATACATTTATTGATTGAATTCCTCTTGAGCACGGCATAACAACCAAGTTATCTACATCTACCTTACAAGTTTCAAAGGTTTATTACTGACGCAGGTATACAATCGAATATCTTGCACGAAAATCTACACCAATATCTTTTTAAGTCGCAGTCCAAAACCCTCGGACCATCAATATGGCATAGTGTGATTTAATACGGAGGAGTTTTTTGGAGAAGAAACCCACATCAGACCTATCTTATTGTCACATGTCCAGCTCTCTAGAACTAGACTTGGGAATGCGTAGCATTTTTGCCAAATATGAACAAAAACAATCTAATGGGTGTATCGAAATTTGGCATGTATATTTATTTTCCTTGTTAAAGGATCGGTGTCAAAGAAACTTCTACAGTGGTTACAACATACAAGAATATTTCAGACATTGGTGGGAAGGTGCAAGAAGTGATCAGTCAAGCTTACATCTTTTCGAAGTCATATTGGGTTCAAAACATTTAAGAAAAAATATGGCATAAAGATGCAATTCATTTTATAAATTCTGATGAGTTCTCAAAAATCTGCATTTAAATTTAGAACTTCCTTTTTTACCCATTGATTATAGAAACGTAAATTTTTACTCGGCTTAATATCTGCTGCATTTAGGATTTTCAATATAACGTTTCTTAATGAAAGATTAGCCAAATCAGCATTGAAAAAGACTTTTAGTCGTGTCAAAAGAATAACTCTAATCCTATATTGGATAAATGGGTATATGATTAATGTTCTATAATCCCTCCATTAACTACAATTAATCACGAAACTTGTGCCGTCAAATCTATTCTCAAGGATTAATACAAACCCTATATTTGTTAAAACTATCTATACTTTAATTAAGTCAATAAGATCAGATTTTATATCAAAAATGTAGAGTAGGTCATATATAATTCTGATATAAAGTCATAGTATACATTTGAATTTAGTTAACGAAATATTCCACTGAGGCAATAATCCATTACTAAAGGGAGTTAACTCAAATATTTAAATGGCTTATTCAATCAAAAGTAACTACCATTTATTTTGCATGCTACAACTTCTACAGCACAAGAGCCTTGAAGTGAGAGCCTGCCTAAAAATGTATTTATTTTATAGCAGCCTTTATTTACTCTCCACTTGATGCATTTTCAATTACATGACATTGACTTTGATGGGGGAAAACACATCTTGTGATGGAGTATACAAACAATTATAATATCACTTAGGAAAGGAATTATAAAAACACATGACCTTGAACTGTGACCTTCAAGCGATCCAACATACAATTTAGGACAATATTAAAGTCTTTAAATTTCCTACATACATGAGGAGTACTAAACAACACTACAAAAGTAGGTCACCATCATTGCCCTGTTTAATTTCTACAGCAACAACACCAACATAAAATTTAGGACAGTATTAAAGTCATCTTACTTTTAGTTGCGAGAATCATAGCTCTTATGGTGTGTTCAGATATTCTTCTTCAGTTCTATGCATGCACGTGTGGTATTTAAGGTTTAGTCTATTGAAATACAGTGGTTGTTTATGCAGACATTGCGTGATGTCTTCAGAAACCTCGCCAGAAAATTGCATATTTGGGTTGGTACGGGGTCCTACCTATCATTCAAGGCATAAAAATCATGCCTATATGGTAGGTATATACTACCATAAGAGCCATGATTCTCACATCTATCAAACTTCCTAAGTAGTACCCCTACACATCAATACCAATGTAGGTCACCATCACTGACCTTGACCTAATACACTGCTTTAACCTAGTTAAGTTTAGCACAAGTTCTAACACTATTTAGGCACAGTTTTGTAACTGCCTGCACAGAGACTCAAAAGTCTTCAAATCAGTCTTCAAACTTCCTCGAACACTTTGACCAATAAAAAAATAAACTTTTATTTTTATAACATGGATATGAAACATTATCATATGGATAGAATAAGCGTGATATTGAAATCTGACCTAACCGTAAAAACTATGAAGATGCCGACTGGGAAAGAAATATCTAAATCTCTTTATTTCTCTTCAAAAAGGGCGAGTTCCAACCCACTACAGTATGTGTCCTCTTGTACCGACAAAACAAAACAAAACCTCTGAAAATATAAATAAATTAAATGTGCAATACCGGTAGTTGCGAATAAGTCTGGTTCTCGTGAAAATAGGAAAAACGTTTTTCTGATTTATTAATACAGTTAAGTACAAGTTAGCGGTTTTATATTTTGAATTTTATGGAATTTTATGTAAGTGACTAGAAGTGATGAACATCAGTAAGTTTCATAAATTCAAAATAGAAACAATATAACAGGTTTGCAGGTCAACTACTAAGTGTAAAATACAAACACAGCAAGCAGCAAGGCTGACAATTTAGGCAACTTTTTTTTTTCATTTTTAAACCGACAGAGGAATTTTATTGGCTTAGAAGTATGTCCAACCGTAATAAATGATAAATCAAGGTTTAAACACTATTTTAATGACAAACTCTCCAATTCTATGCAGTGGCATTGACAAACATGGTAGAGAACTCAAACTTAACACATGAGTATTATTGGTAAGCATTATCTCCCTTTTCCTATTTAAGCATACGTTAATCATCAATACTGTCACCATAAAAGGGTGACTATATCAACTGTCATATATTTTATCAGTGAAATTTCTCACAGACATGAAGCAGGTCGATATTTTATTTTTCAGTTTTTGAATTTGACAAGGGGATTTAATTTGGCTTAGAAAGTATGTCAACCTGAAAGATTAATAAAAGAAAATTCAATATGTTTAAATTTATGATCGGAAGAAAGTGCAGAAGTTGTAAATGTTTGTATTGCTTTCATTTTGCACTTCTTAGCTTCTATCAAGAGGCTCGTAAATGCTACGTGTAATGATTTATTTAATGAAAAGACATTTCAATAACTTTCAATCAGTTTTTCACGATCAGACATTCTGAAGCGATCAGGTACAAGTTTAACACATTTTTTTCTTTAAAAAGGAGCCGATTACCGGTCCCCGTTCAATAATCAACAGTTCTGCTATGGGCATAAATAAATCGTCAGGACGCTTGGTTGACAATCAATAAAACCTGACAACAATATGGAACTGAGTTCCGATAAGTGTTTTATGAGCTAATTACTAATAACCTGCCACAATCATCAGTTTTATCAATAAAATGGTAATAAATGGACTTGTAGTTTACAAAACAGGATACAAAACACGTCACCATTCTGTCTGCAATATAAGCGATATGAAACGAGAGCTTCCAAAGACTGCATTTCCAAGAACTTCAGAAAGTCTTTCATTGCGAAGAAGAACATGAAATGAAAGCTAAATTGTCTATCCCAAAAAAGATAAAGTCTTCGTGTGTTATTGCTGTGGATTGCACGATAAATTCAAAGACATGCACTGAATGGCATGTTTCACATCAAGTATCTGAAAAAAAAAAATTCTACCCGAGATTACTGCAACATTAGATTATCTAAATAGTATGTCTTAGTACGTCTGGCCCGCTTACCTCAGTCGGTAGTGCGGTAGCCTCAGTCGGTAGTGCGGTAGCCTCAGTCGGTAGTGCGGTAGCCTCAGTTGGTAGCGCGGTAGCCTTAGTCGGTAGTGCGGTAGCGTCATGGACTATTGCGACGTTCTGCGATTGTAATTTTAGTGTGGGTTCAACCCCACGAATCGTAGTCTATTTTTGAACCGCTATTGAATTCCGTCAAACAATCTTGTGTTGTTTTTTTTCAGTAAATATTCAATAAAGGTTGATGTGTTATATTTGTCAACGCAATATTATTTTGTGTGTTTATAAGCTAAAAGTTACGGACAAGTCTCTTTCAATACTGACTGAAACGCGACACGGGCAGTGAAGCAGTAAATATGGAGCAATTTTGTAGGCTGACATCTGATTGGCTAACCGTAAGGTTAATCTGATGTGACCTCCAATGCAGTGTTGTCAGATCCTTAGTAGCGTAGAGTATCGCAGTGTGATAAAGGGTCTGATTTTAATGAGACTGACAGAAAAATAAACTCATACCTAATAAGTTGAGAATTTTGTCCACAACCTTTAAGGACAATGCAAAGTTTGTAATATCTCACATAGACTTCTAAATAATCTAAGAAGTGACATATGTATAGTGACTGATGTATTTTATCAACATCAATTTCATCTGGCCAGCAGAAGTTACCAGACCTCTCTCATATTTCTAAATAGACCCTATAAGTGGTGGTTGTGTTCTAAGGTTTATAGTCCCTCTACCATATGAGTCAACGAGAAGAATCCCTCGTTAAACTAGGCAATATGTCTGGACTAAATCCTATAAAAAAATAAAGTATATTTGTTTCACTCATTAAAATGGTATAATTTAGGGTATTTTATTTTTCAGGGAATTTTATTTTTTCCAAACATCATCAGACAACAGGCAATTAATGCAACAAGACCTACAAGACCTACTGGATGACAGAAGGCTTGACTTTCGAGCCATGTCTATTTATGGGGAAACTTAGTTGAAAAAGGGGCATAATTCTATAAATATTCATAACAGAGTTATGGCACTTGTCTGTACAAACTCCTCTTATGGAAGTGAATACAATCATGTGTAAACGTTTCATTGAACTCCTTGAAGGAGTTTCTAAGATGTGAGCTTAACGTAAAAGGTTAACGCAGATGTTGGGCCGAGTAGACCAGCTTGCCTTTTCTTCGTAAAATCTAACTAATAACTGATACAGAACCTCATAGCTTTCTAAATAATTTTGAAATAAATGATTTTTATATATCACAGATGTATTTCAGGCATAGCTGTTTGCTCACATACATACAAAGCCTGTAACAGTTTCTAACATTTAATAATTAATCCCTGTAAAAAGATTTCAGCATTTTGATATTATGTAACATGTATTTTCGGCGTTTAGTTCAGGAAATCTAATTACAACAACATGTTCATATCGGGGCCACTTCTGCATTAGTAACTAGACTAACCACAACAATCAGCCAACATGTTCATATCGGGGCCACTTCTGCATTAGTAACTAGACTAACCACAACAATCAGCCTATCATAATGAGTTACAAGTGTTTGCTTTTTACTGCGTCACAGTTAACCGATCTCAAGTTTCAGTACGCCCCATTATGCAATGTTTTACATTTTTGCCGCCAATTTATGCATCATTTACACCTCCCACATTATATATACAGGAGAATGTTGTATGTGGAATATAAGTAAATATCATAAACAAAATATAGACAGGCAGTAAAGGTATGTTACAGTCGGCAGAAAAAGCCTTTCCTATCAACTTGGGACTATCTGGGATCAAATGTTTACCATCGTAGAGTTTGCAGTTCTGATATTTAAAACACATTAAAACAACAGCAAATAAACCTTCTCAAAAAAGTGCATGAGACAGCCTGGCAGGGGATAGACCCAGTATATGGGACAGCCTGGCAGGGAATAGACCCCCATACATGGGACAGCCTGGCAGGGGATAGATCCAGTATATTGGAGAGCCTGGCAGGGGATAGACCCAGTATATGGGACAGCCTGGCAGAGGATAGACCCCAGTACATGGGACAGCCTGGCAGGGGATAGACCCCAGTACATGGGACAGCCTGGCAGGGGAGACCCCAGTAGATGGGACAGCCTGGCATGGGATAGACCCAGTATATGGGACAGCCTGGCAGGGGATAGACCCCAGTATATTGGACAGCCTGGCAGGGGATAGACCCCAGTATATAGGACAGTCTGGCAGGGGATAGCAGTGTTCTCCCCAGGAATTTCTCGAGGCATGTCGTTTTTATCAGAGAAAATATGCTTCAGAGTGTATCCTTGTAGCAGACCGCTATGTGTATGGGTAGTTTGTCAGAAAGTCACTTGATCTATATAAACAAGAGGCCAGTGATTCTATATATTGTGTTTTAAACATATTTAAGCTAAACAAAAATGAAATAATTACAATGTATTTCATGTCTTTTCAAAATTAAGGCATGTTGCAAAGCATTTTGGCTGTGAAGGCATGTTAAATGCGACATGCCTTAGAAGCCTGGGGAGAACACTAGATAGACTCCAGTACATGGGACAGCCTGGCAGGGGATAGACCCCAGTATATGGGACAGCCTGGCAGGGGATAGACCCAGTATATGGGACAGCCTGGCAGGGGATAGACCCAGTATATATGACAGCCTGGCAGGGAATAGACCCAGTATATGGGACAGCCTGGCAGGGAATAGACCCCCATACATGGGACAGCCTAGCAGGGGATAGACCCCATTTATATTGGACAGTCTGCTTAGGGGATAGACCCTAGTATATGGGGACAGCCTGGCAGAGGATGGACCCCAGAATATGGGAGAGCCTAGCAGGGGACAGACCCCAGTATATGGGACAGCCTGGCAGTGGATATACTCCAGTACATTGGACAGCCTGGCAGGGGATAGACCCCATTATATTGGACAGCCTGGCAGGGGATAGACCCCAGTATATGGGGACAGCTTGGCAGAGGATAGACCCCAGTATATGGGATAGCCTGGCAGGGGATAGACCCAAGTAGATGGGACAACCTGGCAGTGGATAGACTCCAGTACATGGAACAGCCTGGCAGAGGATAGACCCCAGTATATGGGACAGCCTGGCAGAGAATAGACCCCAGTATATGGGATAGCCTGGCAGAGGATAGACCCCAGTATATGGGATAGCCTGGCAGAGGATAGATCCCAGTATATGGGATAGCCTGGCAGAGGATAGACCCCAGTATATGGGGACAGCCTGGCAGAGGATAGACCCCAGTATATGGGATAGACCCCAGTAGATGGGAAAGCCTGGCAGTGGATAGACTCCAGTACATGGGACAGCCTGGCAGAGGATACACTCCAGTACATGGGACAGCCTGGCAGGGGATAGACCCCAGTATATATGGGACAGCCTGGCAGAGGATACACTCCAGTACATGGGACAGCCTGGCAGGGGATAGACCCCAGTATATGGGACAGCCTGGCAGGGGATAGACCCTAGTTCATGGGACAGCCTGGCAGAGGATACACCCCAGTATATGGGACCACATGGGAGGGGATAGAACCCATCACATGAAACTCTCTGAGACCTCTGTACAAGGGACAACCTGAAGGATAGACCCCAGCACACTGGGTCGCCTGGTAACGTTGTCCCCCATCAAATGGATAAACCAGCTGGAGGTTGCTTAAGGTTGCAGGCCCAATGTGCCTCTTGGTTATGGAACAAGCACACTACCATTCTATTCTACACCACTACACCACCTTCTTTCAAAACAACTTTATGTATCTAATTGATAGCAGGAATTAATTAGTTCCTGCATGTTGTAACATATCATAAAAGTTGTGCAGAATCAAATTAAATTTCTTCTCCTTTTGGAAAACAATTACCATAACTTTATTAGCATTAAATTAAATGAAAGACTTTCACATTCTTAAGATATTAAATGATTAAATTTCACCAAGACAGGAATAACGGCAACAACCTAGTATCAATTTCCAACTGTAATCAAATACATTCTTATAGAGCAGCTGATCGGGATACTTATTATTATTACAATGTTAATCCAGTTTGGTAACACAGCCACATTAGGTTCAAGGTGGGTGCAATATAAAAACATATCACAATGTTTTGATATTGGACTTCCCTCTAAAATTTAAACAAGAATCAACAGGTCTGCAGCCATTAAGTGACACACAACTGAATGAATGGAAAAAATTAAACAGAATCATGATCGAATAATGGTGTATTGAGTCTGTATTGAATTTGTTATATTGAAGTAAAGGGTCGAACAGCAGTGTAATGTATAAACACGGGTATGGTCAATTGATTGTATATAGGAATGTTTTAATTGTAATAAAATTGATATGCAAACATGGAACAAATATGTAATCCGAAATGTAATCATCGAGGTCTAAATATGGCAGTTAATGCTGTTGTAATGCAGACTTGTCATAGAGGATCAAAATGTACCACTAAACAATGTCGTCTGCATTATAATTATAGGGTTGGTGGAAACTCCATTATTTCATATCAAACTTGGTGCAGTGTCAGCTACTTATTATGAGGTTTCATCTCCCACTAGGTGCAATGCCGGCTGCATTTGGCAGCAAGTCCATTATTTCATCCCCCACTTCAGGTGCATGCCGTCTGCATTAGGCAGCGTCCATTATTTCACTAATATAGTGCTGTTCACGGGTTTCGAAACCCTAACTTTCATGCAGTTGTGTTATAAAGGCTCCGAATTTCATGCAGTTGTGTTATAAAGGCTCCGAATGTCATGCAGTTGTGTTATAAAGGCCCCTAAAGTGGTCATGATAAAAACATGCTACGTGAAACATGTGGTAAGGTGTAACATCATGGATGTTTATAAAATCCTAAAGCACAAAACTATTTGGTCACTGAGATGTGTCCTCAGGCTCTAGCTGCTAGTACATCAAAAAGTTGCGAACACATTTTTCTCATATTTTAGTCATATGAGATAGGTGTTTTCTTCATGTGAGATTACATGATGGCAGAGCCTCGTCCCTGGTTGCAATTCTGACCCTTCTGGTGACATTTCTCTATTTCACATGGATACATATGATGGGTTCTTATAGTCTTAGGAGTACATAAAATATGTTTATTTGATTATATTGCATCAATAGTATATATATATTTAAACCTAATTGTCCTAAAGTAAAAAAAGTTAAGACTCAAAATGTTATTAACTTTTATTTAATTAAATGCAGGCAGGAATAACGAAAGTCAAAATGATACCCAATTAATATATCAAGCAGTTTTAATGCTTGAAAAATACTTCAAGATTGCCCTTGTATGACATGGCCTCCAACATTTCCAAAATGTCATATAAAAAAATAAATTGAGTATTGTTAAATACCACTTCATATAATGAAGATCAAGCATGTCAACCTGCTTAAAGGGACACTGTCCGTAAGTAAGCAGATATTGAGCATAATCAAATAACTGTTTTATTCAGTGAAATGTGTACATGAAAACATGAGGATAGACCCTAAGAAGTATGTAGGAATACATTTGTGAGTTTGAAAAAAAACAAGTTTTAATTATTATATGTAAATAAAGTGGGACCCACAATATTTACCTTTTCTGCGATCACGTGACTTCCATTAGCGCATTAGGATTTGACCATAGTATGTATTGCTTAATATGTATAGCCCGCTTAGCTCAGTCGGGAGCGGCGTCAGACTACTTTACGCTCACGCACACTATTATTACTGCGAGTGTAAAGAAAGGGTAATTTTAGTTTGGGCTGCGAGTTCAAACGCAGGAAGTGGATTTTCTTTTTTTTGTACTGGATTGAATTCCGTTAAATAATCTTGCTTTTAATTAGTAAATATTGAATTATGTTTAGTGTGTAATGTTTGCGAACATAATTAGTGTGTGTTTTATAAGCTAAAAGTTACGGACAGTGTCCCTTTAAACGTATCCATTTCTATGAAGACATTGAAACATACTTGAAAATCAAGACACCCTGAATTGAGTGACATTATATATTTATATCATCAGTTATTTATGCAATAGAGTGATTAAGGCGGATATTTAAGCGATTTCTGTATTTATCTCATTGTTCAATAATCATTCTCATACAAACGCCCGGGCGTTATAGTAATATTGACATTGGCACGAGCCCATAATGTACAGCAACCCAGAAATTCCATAGCTTCTACTCTATAGATAGATGTAAGCTTTTGTGATATGAACATAGGTTTTCCGACATTTCTGATAAATCTGAGATAATACCGCCATTTAAAGTTTTGATAAAACATGTCAATCGAAACGAAAACGTCTTTATACAGAAAACTGGCTGTTGTGCAGGATTTATTTAAAATCGTGTCATGTATAAATTGTTTACAGTGTTCAGCATATTGAATGAGATTAAATACCATAATAATATGCTTTGAAAATAGAACGCAGCAATCGAAAAATGTACTTAAAATATATACGCAGCAAGTTTTGAGGAGTTATATCTCATAAACTACATGTAATATGGAGTTATATGGCCCTTAAACTTGAATTGTAGCCTTAAATCACAACAATAATAAGATGCATAAATTATATGGAGGTATACATATATGCCCCTGAAACTACAAGTAATATGGAGTAATGGACATCAAACTTTTCAGTAATACTGAGCTATGGCTCTTAATCTGCAAGTTATATCCTTAAACTTCAAGTAATATATATGGAGTTATGGCCCTTCAACTACAAGTAATATATATGGAGTTATGGCCCTTAAACTACAAGTAATATATATGGAATTATGGTCCTTAAATTACAAGTAATATATATGGAGTAATGGCCCCTTAACTACAAGTAATATGAAGTTATGGCCTCTAAACTACAAGTAATATGGAGTTATGGCCCCTAAACTACAAGTAATATGGAGTTATGGTCCTTAAACTACAAGTAATATGGCATTGTTGCCCTAAAACTGTAAGTAACATTTCAAGTTATGTCCCTTTATCTATGCGTAATAAAGAGTTGTGACCCTTATACTACAAGTAATATGGAGTTATGGAACCTAAACTACAAGTATATGGAGTTATGGTTCTTAAACTACAAGTTATATGAAGTTATGGCCCCTAAACTACAAGTAATATTGAGTTTTGGTCCTTAAACTACAAGTAATATGGCATTGTTGCCCTAAAACTGTAAGTAACATTAAGTTATGGCCCTTTATCTATGCGTAATAAAGAGTTGTGACCCTTAAACTGTGTCCAAACTTTAAGAAAACGTATACTCCTCCATGTCTACTTGTGGTCGGATCAATAGTAAACATTGTACAGAGAATGTTTATATAACATCAATGCATCAATAAATATTGTACAGAGAACGTTTATATAACATCAATGCAATAGTAAACATTGTACAGAGAACGTTTATATAACATCAATGCATCAATAAACATTGTAGAGAATGTTTATATAACATCAATGCATCAATAAACATTGTAGATAATGTTTATATAACATCAATGCATCAATAAACATTGTAGAGAATGTTTATATAACATCAATGCATCAATAAATATTGTAGAGAACGTTTGTATAACATCAATGCATCAATAAACATTATAGAGAATGTTTATATAACATCAATGCATCAATAAATATTGTAGAGAATGTTTATATAACATCAATGCATCAATAAACATTGTACAGAGAACATCAATAAATATTGTACAGAGAACGTTTATATAACATCAATGCATCAATAAATATTGTACAGAGAACGTTTATATAACATCAATGCATCAATAAACAGTGTACAGAGAACGTTTATATAACATCAATGCATCAATAAACATTGTACAGATAACGTTTATATAACATCAATGCATCAATAAATATTGTACAGAGAATGTTTATATAACATCAATGCATCAATAAATATTGTACAGAGAACGTTTATATAACATCAATGCATCAATAAACATTGTACAGAGAACGTTTATATAACAGCAATGCATCAATAAACATTGTACAGAGAACATTTATATAACATCAATGCATCAATAAACATTGTACAGAGAACGTTTATATAACATCAATGCATCAATAAACATTGTACAGAGAACGTTTATATAACATCAATGCATCAATAAATATTGAACTCATCCAAGTACTAAATCTTGTTTACCAGTTTTGTATAAAATGAAGGGATGGGTAAATGTTCATATAAAAATTCTGAACGTCAAAAAGAGATTAAGCTCAAACGTAAATTGTGTATGTCACACATTAACAGAACTGACAAAGTAATACACAATAAGCTATAATCCAATTTAAGAACTTTACTGTTTGAACCCTTTTACAGCTAATTTGCAATACATGCGTTTTCAAAGCACTAAAGTATTATAATATGAGTGTGAAAGAATATTAGGCAGTATAGTTATATCGGTCTATATGGTTTACTGAGGGCTTATCAAATAAGTAAACTGGAGTGGCTCTATCATTCCCTATCATAAACAACTGTGATCCGAGACCAAAATGGACAAATATTTATTCTCTTTGAAATCGTTGTTTGGTAAAGTTTGCTTTCAGTCGATCCGATAACAATTACAATCCAATTATGACAGTATGCTACCTGGAATTTATAATTATTATTTTTGACTACCAATAGAGGTCTGCTTTAAAGGAACACACGACAATCTTGGAGTTTAAATCCAGCATAAAAATTAGCGCTTTGATTTATTAATCCTGTATCGTTTTAACTTTAAACCTGTTTGCATATAATTAAATAAAAGTTTTCAGTTTTTCTTCTTAATCTATCATAGGTTTAAATATATTATTGGTGCAATATAATTACAGGGTTCTCAATAGACTTTAAAAGTGAAGAGTCATATGACCCTTGACTCAAAAATCTCAAGGGTCAAAATTGAAAAAGCAAGAGTCAAATATAAATCGAACAAATCGAAACGCCGTTTTACAAAACATCCTTTAATAACTTTAATTGTAGTGAATTCTGTAAATATTGTATTACAAAGAAAGGTGTGCAAGAATATATATACATGTGAACTTAAAAAACTACTATTCCATTTTACAATAATGTGTCATTATGTCAAAGATTCCAAAGTGATGTAAGGATGTTTTATAAATTGGGGTCCACATTTGTAAATATTATAAGTTATTGGTGTTATTATAACACAATCTCTGTTTGCACCAATTGTATACGTATGTATATTTGGAACATTAAACAAGAAAACAAAGGACAGTGTATCTTTAATGTACGTTTAATTCTCAAGAAATCTATTCTCATTTTATTTATTTCAAAAAATAATTCTGTAGTATAGTACACTCTATAATATTATATAATAGACGAAAATATACTTCTTTGCGCCATTTATTTGTGAATTTAACATACATGAATTAATAAAGTCCGTTACTCGACAGCACAAACAATGTCCGTAATCGCAAAATATCACAATGCGTAATGTCCGGTAAGTTTTGACTGAATGCCAACCCAGGTTAAAAAACGCTCTTTTTATGTACATTTCGCCGATTTATAAATATTTAAATTATCCTCATTAAAACTATATTTCTTTATTCTTTAAAACGTGCGTAAAACAAAATTAACGAACAACAACACAAATCAACAAACACAAATAAAGTCAATTTTATTTTTGCCGATTTTACCTGTTCACACGTTTGACCGCTAGCTTCTGTTTTATCGCAATTCAATTTAATTAACCCCCTAATCAATCAGAAGCCGGTAGCAATCAATTAAACAGTTAATCCAATCAAGTCATAATAGTCTTCACCCGCGCAAAGCATCATAAACTTCAAAGATAATCATTAAATTATCAACACAATAGCAGCGATTAGATTGCACAGTGACACCATTTACAGACAGGTTATTTCCCCCCAAGATGCGACAGCAGCGAATTTGATTGGTCGAGAGGCGATCAAGGTCGTCAGGCAAGGTGTCAATCACTGTTTATGCAGCTGTGATGTAAATAGGTATTGGATTGATGCTTAGAAGCAAATACACGCGCGTCATAAAAACGCACAGGTCGTAATTTAGATGCGTCAGAAATGGGTCAAATTGAAATTCCATGCGTCAAAACGCGTGTGTACGCGTCTGTTGAGAACCCTGTAATTAAAAAAATAATATGCAAACATAATCTGTTTTATACTATTTTTATAATTAATATTAATGACTGAACAAATGCAAGTTATGTAGAGGGATGCTGTGAGTTTTTAAAAAAATCAAGATTATCATCACAGTGTCCCTTTAAGCATAGCACAAAAGTGTCTTCTGTTGTTCTTCATGGCCCCACTATTCAATAAATTGAAATAGATTCTTTTTTTCCCTCTTGTTTATTTTTTTTTATTTTTTGAAGTTTTTCTAAATCTAGTCCTGCTAGTTTTGAGTAATTATGAAAATATCATTTAAATTTCATAAGGTTTTAATTCTCCTGCCGTAAAATAATCATCATCATTAATATTGGTAAGTGGCTATAATGTCATTTAAAAAATAGAGCCCATACAATTTCAATAATTTACATTTTGGTTAAAATTGCTTTCCTTTACTAAAATCCAAATTAGTTTAGACTTCATTAAAGTGCTTCAGAACTTCCATTTTGTTACCTTTTACTATAACATTCTTGCTTTCAAAATATTTTGGTTTGAAAATTAAGCAAGATTGTTGTGTTTCCCTTTAAAAGAATGTAAAGTTCAAGTGTTTCTACGATCAAGTCTCATCTATCAACCGATCAGGGTGGAACAAGATCACATAAATTTAACCTGTGGTGCAAGTAAACAAGCATTAGATGAAAGAAATAACGATTATATAAGTGGGTGTAACCACAATTTTTTTTTCAAAAAGAACAAATCTTCAACATCAACAGATGTTGGATGACATTTTTGAGCACTTGTAAATTTATTGGGAAAGTTGAATAGAAGTCTAAGTAAAAAGGAGCATAATTCTAATCAAAGTATAACAGAATTATGGATATTGTCTGCATGAGTTCCAATTATGAGAAGTTTTTCAAGTGTTATAGAATTTAGATTGGGAATGTGATGAAAAATAGATTATTTATTTAATAGATTAAAAATATTCAAAAATTCTAAGTTGAAAAAGGGACATAATTATGTTAAAATTCAAAATAACAAACACAGTTATGGCATTTGTCTGAGCGAGTTCCTCTTATGGAAGTTAATGCATGTGTAAAGTGTCACTGAATTCCATAAAACCAGTTTTGGAGAATTGTGAGCTGAACGTACGAGATTAACTGACGCTGATGCCAGGGCGAGTAAAATAGCTTGCATTTTCTTCAAAAATTCGAGCTAAAGAGTTGTTGGAAATTGTTAACCAAACAAAAACAAGATAAAAGCCACAGTATAATACTTCAATCAATGTTTAGTCATTATGTCTGTAACTAGTTCAATACCCAGTGTTCAATCTAGGCTGCGCCATTGCCCCTTTGCAATCGAAATGGCGCAATTTCTCATAAGGAATGGACCCGCCGGGCGCATGCGATCGGCGATGGTCATTTTGTTAATTTCGGTCATTTTCTCCCATTCTGCTATTTAGGCACACCGCGCACACCTGTTGACTGTGTTGCCACCGAGACATTGGAGTCAAAGCAACAAAATACATTATTTAAAAGTATGATTTTATTGACTTTTTAGTTTTTTGTTTGGCCCCCATTTTTTTACAATGGCCCCCAATTGCAAAGTCCATGGGCCTAAATGAACCCCTGTTTGGCAAAGCTAGATTGAACACTGAATACCAAATGAGAAATGCACTTGATTAGACATGTATATAAGTTCAATAAAAGCCAATTGATTTATATTGAGGTGGTATTGGTTCAACGAATAAATCAGATAGCTTTGAAATCAGATATTACATCTGAAATACCATACTGCAAAATGTGGGTTATTTCATTGTATGGGAGTATAGTAGCATGTCTGTAACATGAAATTACCCCAGCCATTAATTAATAACTTTGAAAACAAAATGTTCTACATTGCAGGAAATGTGCTTTGTATACTCGTCAAAATAATGTAAGAACCATGTTTTGATTTGAGTTGTTTTATTGAACGATTTACCATCTTTTCTGCAATTTTTAAGTTTAGTTTTATTCTTTTGCAATTGTTAAGTGGCACAAATAGTTTATAACCTTTTCTATGGATATGAAATCCAGAATATTTAAAGATTAAGTAACTAATTACTGTTCTCTTTGATGATCCTTACATTATTTTGAGGAGTATAAATGTAATTGTCAAATTACTGTTCATAATGTAAATGACTGGTAAAAGAGAGCTTTTTTTCCTTTTCCCTTTTACTGATACAGCACGCAATCAATTCTGATTAGCACGTTGGCCTCATTACAAAGGAAGGGTTTAAGAGATTTATTTGCATCACTGATGAACACAGCAGTTCAAACAGGACTGAGAGCTTTACATCCCATCCAACATGTCCAAAGGATGGCAAATCTTCACAGAGCGTTATCGGTTAAGTACTTGTGAATAAATGAAGGTTCGACTGCCATTTATTGTCTTTTGATGTTTCACCGTTTACGTAATTATTTTTTAAAACTCAAAATTAAACTTAATCAGAATGTATTTTGAAAACACTTTATTCTAAAGTTCACATGCTACAAATTAATATTTTGATCAAGCCAGAGCAGATCAGTGAACAATTTTAAATACATTTTAGATGCCTAAAAGTTAACCAAAATATGGAAGGTTGGGGTGTGGTAACAATTAAGAGCTCTCCATTAAGTTTCATTAGGCATCAAGCCGACTGACAGCGGGATATAAGACAGATGAATGATGTACATGTGTTCACAGGCTTATATATGGTGGATATAATATATATACACAATCTGGTCTGGTTTTCTCATTAGTAACAAATACCAGAGAGTTAATTGCTAAGAATCAGTGGCTGCCAGTGGGAAAATCTTACAGATATTTTACTATATTTCTGGATAAACAATTAAACAGAATATATATTTTTTTTATCACAAATTGTTTTACAAAACCAACCAACCAACAAATGTTTTAATTCCCAAACAGTAATAAGTAATATAAAATAAACTATCAAGTGAAAAAATGGAGTTAAAACTAACGACGAATATTGATTCTACCCTTCATTTATTTATCAGCTAGTTTCATCATGATGATTTTGTTAAAATATTCATAAGTTTAACAAATTTCAGTTTATATTATATGCAAATTGATATGCAAATTGTTGTTTATAGCAAAGCATAGGCAAATAAGATATAAAAAGGATTTCCGGCAAATGATTCAGGGGAATAATGAACAACTATGTTAACAACACATTTCTGATTTATGTAACACTTACTGAGTAGCAGTGGAGACACACAGAGGTAGCTAATGATTTGTGTGTTTGTTTGAATGGTGTTTTATGTCATTTTTAGCACATGTTAGGCCATATATGATGATAATTTTTTTGTGGTAGAGGCATACCACCCCATTTTTCCTGGGTAGAACCAGTACTGTATACCTCCGGCCACTGTAAGAATTGACACTTTCCCACTTAACAAGTCCAGCTCCCAGTGGGATTCGAACTCACAATGGTGAGAGGCGGGAGGGTTTTAGATGCAGCGTCTTTACTATCCCGGCCCCCAGTGGGATTTGAACCCACAGTGATGAGAGGCAGGACAGTTTTAGATGCGGCGTCTTTACTATCCCGGCCACGCAGGCATAAATGTAGCTAATGAATAGTTGGAAGTTTAACATTAATGGCATAACAACATCATTCTGCAATGGTGTATGTACACCTGCCAGCAACAAGTAGTTAACTAAGCATAACTTCATCATCACAGCATAATGAATAACATCATTTACATACAGCTGTATTATACAATATACACATCACACCCACTGCATAACGCTTGTGCAGTCAAGTGGTAGAATCTCGGTTATTAAGCTGCTGTCTGGTCTGTGTATGGCATTGAAAAAACAAATTACTATTTTAGAACATCTAGTAAACATGCACACTATAGTAATGCACAATTTTACACAGACATAATTCTAATTACAACTTCTATGTCTATCAATACCAAGAGACACACGTCTCTTCCTTTTTTTTAATGACTTTTTTATAACCAGTATTATATATGCAAATTGGAGTATTAAACACCGACAGTTTTCTGAAGCCGGATTCAAATTGACAATTAATCAAAAGTGTTTCTGTCCTTTGTTTGTTTGTTTGTTTCAATAGTGTATTACGTCATTTTTAGCACATGTTACGCCTTGTATGATGGTGGGTTTTTTTTAGAGGCAGAACCACCCCATTTTTCCTGGATAGAACCATTACTGTATACCTCCCACACTTTCTCACTGGAACTCGGGATCCCAGTGGGATTCGAACCCGCAGCTGTGAGAATCCTCGTTTGTATAACCCCATGAAAACTGTCGTTTTGTGAAGAAGTAATGATAACAGATAGTGTTTCATGATACAGATTATCATTGACAGGGTTATATTGGAACATGCTTCCTATGTACATAAAAACATGTGAAAAATCTTTAATCTGGACAGCTAATAATTGGAAAATTAGCAATAATAACTTGAAAGTCTTCAACTATTAGTTATTATCCTCTGGCACAGGAGCTATAATCACCCCATGAAATCACCCACCATGAGAGATCAGACAGAGATGAGACAGATATTCAGCCATCAGGTGTCAAACAAATTATAATCCCAGGCCCCAGACTGCAGGATGGTTGTGTGATATATGATAAATAATATCCAGTTTCAGACTGTCAATGTTTTATTGCATTTAAATTGCAGCAAAAACAGTTTGGCAGGAGAATTCATTGTAAAAGTATTACTTTTTTCCTTTGAATGTTATTTATATTCTGCATTAATGACCTTAGTATTTGCTGCACACAAGCCAGCCAACCAGCCAGTGTAATTTTCAGATATCCACATGAGTGTGACAAAGCTTTTTTGCATTCTTGCCAGGAGACTGTACAAAAACAGTAAAACCGAAAATCCCATTTAAAATGTTAGTTGCGTGATGTTTTATGTCATTTTCAGCACATTTAAGGCTATATTTCTGTGGTGGTACTGTATACCTCCTGCCATAAGTATTAGGCCTAAAAAAAAAAATGTGTGTTTCTGGTTTCACCCTGTCAAAAAGTTAGTTTTTTTAGATATTTTTTTTATATAGTCTGTTCGCATATATTATGCCATTTTTGTACTAAGGCAACTTCTTGATAACCTTTGCAAACAGTTTGGATCCAGATTAGATGCTTAACAACTCTGGCTAATAAAATTATCATTTGAATAAAAATATTTGTTGTTTGATCGTAATATTTCCCTTTTTTTTTTCTTTTCTTTTTTAGGGTCGGCGGTGAAAAAGTAGGGTAGGTCGGGAAACCGGAAACACACATATTTTTTTGTTAGGCCTAAGATAAGAATCAACACTTTATCTGAAAAATCCCACTTGAAAAGATTTCAATTGTTTCATAAAAAATTGTTTGTCAATATTTAAAGCAATCTTAAGAGTGTAAATGTGAATTATATAATACTAATGCACATCTGGTTGGATTATAAAGATGAAATATCTGCAGAATCAGAAAGTTTTTGAAACTTTAAATTGAAAGAAAAGGGGTTTAAGATTCCGTAAGCTCATCATAATTACTAAGTCATATCGGGGACAGAAGACTCCCATCAGATATGCCAGTGCAGGAATTAACATTATGAAGTCTTACATACTGACAATGATTTGGCAGAATGATTATATAATAATTGCACCATCACGTAATTTCTTATGTGAACCAGATGCAGGAGAACCATCAGGCTTTCATCATAACTTCCAAACAACGCAATAATCACGGAGCTTAACCTTCCACCGCATGAGGATCAAGTACGCATTATTTCTACTTGTTTTTAAATATTCAACATCTAACACACCCAGTTCGGGGAATTTTACTCAGCGCTAATTTTCTTCATACTTTCAGATTAAGGATCTACCTTTCTTCTGGGAAATTTTTGATACATTATATTTTTGGAAATCTATTTAATGCATCAAGTTACTTTACTTGTTTATAACGATAAAACAGAATGTTTGTTTACAAACAGTCGTGTTCCTGAATCATTGTTTCTTTCCCATGTTTTATGCAAGAACGGTTTGAGTAAACAACCACTTTCCCCACAGAATCTGAGACTGATACAGGTTCATTAATAGTGAAGTCGGCACTGAAGAATTATCTACTGTTTTCTGGGAAACTTTTGTTACACTCATTTTTGGGGAATCTATTTACTGTACTCTAAGTTGTCTGACGATGGAACAGAATGTCTGTTCACAAACTCTGAATGTTTGTTTACAAACTATCATCTTCCAAAATCATGTTTTTTTCCATGTTTCTTGGAAAAAGATTTGTTTACAATTACTTTTCCCCCCCGGAATCTCAGACTGATACATTAATGGTGATGTTGGAGCTGAATGTGAGAAATACAGCAGATGAGAGGCATCCATCAATGCTGGGGGGAAAGTGCATGTCTTGGAAGATGAAGTGAGGTAAGTGACCAAAGCAACATGTTGGGTGCTAGGTTCTTATACCAGTGGTGTAGGTGCATTTTGAAAATGAAGGGTGGAGGGAGGTAATATTGGTGGGGCCAACTAATTTCTTTGCCAATTATGGTAGTAAATAAACAACTAAATAGGTACTTTCAGTGTTCCAAAGTGAACTGCACAGTTTTTATGCTTTGTATTTTGTTTGTCAACTTTTTTATGATCAATAATTGTTTGGGCTGGTGGTGGTGATAGGGGGAGCATAGGACTTTATCTGAACATTAGGGATTTGGTTCCCCCTGATCACTCTATACCGATGTATTAAATACAAAAATGAGTTTGTTTATAAATATATGTCAAACATGTTCAGTATTTCTTTGACTAAGCGAAGCAGATGTATAAGACATAGGCTTGGGAAAGTGAAGCAACAAAAAAACTCTTGCTTATAAATGTGACGTGTCCAGTCAGTCAACAGCCATGAGATATAGACACTATATACCACTGCAAGAAAGAACTATAAACCATAGGAATACACACAGTCACATGCTCACTGGCTTACAAAGGCTTCTTCCCGTTCCACTTTTGTTTGGATAAAAAATCCAGAAGTGCCAAATTTCATGCAAATACTCACGATAACACTTTAAACATTGAATTTTATTGATTAAACACTTAGTTTCAGTCAACAGTGATATGACACATTTGTCACATAAGTGACATAAGCGAAGGCAAAAGCCTTCCTTAGTGGTGTTTACTCAGTAATAAAAAATATCTGAAGGTTGTCGATTTTAAACTATATCGATTATACCATCTGCCATATTAAATAACCTCTTGGCAAACAGAAAAAGTGCAAAACACAAAAATAAAATTTCTCTGTTAGGTTCATGATAACAGCAATATATCACAAATATCTTCTACAGGCCCATAGCCAGCCTTGATATTTACCCCAGACAAATCCCTTTCTAAGGGGTCCTGGTACATGCTCTGCCAACTCAGAATTTTTTTTCTACAGGTGACTTGTGTACATTTCCCGGACACGATTTTCAGTTTTAAGCATGGTTTTTTCCTTCAATTTTTGGAACCTTCCCCGAATTCTTCAAGGCATCAACATAGCTAAGGAAGGACTTGTTATAACTCTTTTAATCTAACTAAAACCTGTCATTATTTATTTTTTTATGTTATGCTCATCGTACATTTTTAATCGAACAGACCAGGATCTTCATAGAATATTACATTTAACACACCTTGATTGTACTGATCAATTGGTTTGATTTTCTGAATAAAGAAAAAAATCTACCATTGATAAACCTCAATCTTACAGATGTATTATTTAAATATCTCTGGTGCATTCAGAATGGCAGTCAATTGAGTTTCCATTCAAAATGACATATATTTCGATATAATATAAAATTTAAATCTTCAAACAATCTAACCCACATATGGATAAATATACTTTCAAAAGAAAGATATTAAAAATGGAATGAAACTAACATATTGAGACATGTTGTAATGTTATATTCACCGGGTTAATTACTTTCTTAATATCTATTGATCCTAGAGAACATTATACCCATTGATAGCATATTAAGTTGAACCCCAACGTGTCTATAATTTCACACATAATCCTTGCCTAAATTCATCTCTGAATCAAATACCATAATCATGATCTTGTGGTTGTTATTTGTCACAGATGTCTATTATCAACCCTTCAAGGATAAACTAGTTATCAATTTTTTTTTATCAATTTTAAAATTTATTTAATTGATTAAAAACAATTTTACAGTAACAATATTGTCCCCTGACATGTAATAACATATAATTTGAACTGTAAGACCACAGAAGGTGTCACCTTTCATTTTAAAGAGCCTGAAATAGTATAAAATTGTTAGTTGGTTATAACGATTATAGATCAATGCCTTATATATATATTATTCGAAGCTTCCACAGAGAAGGCGAGGACACATTGGTAGCTGTAGATAGCTCTGCTGAAATTTTGAGTATTTTAAAAATGTGAGTATCATTACTCATCAACTTACTACAAATACTCATTACTTTTAAAAATCGAGAGTATTATTTGTATGTATTGTCCTGCGGAACAGTTTATTCCATATTTACATGATGAAAATTGTTCCAAGAATCTGTCTGATATTCAGGTCATAAAGTGTTTCTTTTGTCTTTACTTAACTTCCATTCCATAGAATGTGTTTTGTTTTTACTGAACTTCCATTCCATAGAAAGCATAAACTGTTTAAAGAAATCATTTACTTGGAATGTGTTCCTTGTTACTCATTCGTTCTTAATCTGATGAGTAAATACTCACTGCAGTCAAAAATTATTTACAACTCTGTTCAGAGATTATCCTACCCCTTACTCTCGAATAGATGCATCTGATTGCTATGAATAGAATGATGTCTCTGGTGGCCATTCTCTGAAGAAAGGCTCCAGTAGTCGGGATCACCTGGTTAGCAGCAGCCCCTTGTGAAGCAGTCCTCATAGTTACTCCAGATTGATCGCAAAATGAATTCTCAAAATCTGACTCACGATTATGACAGACCAAGTCAAAGTTTCTGTGTGTCAGGGCACACAAAGAGTAACTTATATTCGCAGGATCTTAACTGTTATACAAGTTGTACACTCTCAAACACCATCAAATGACACAAGTTGTACACTCTCAAACACCATCAAATGACACAAGTTGTACACTCTCAAACACCATCAAATGACACAAGTTGTACACTCTCGAACACAATCAAATGACACAAGTTGTACACTCTCAAACACCATCAAATGACACAAGTTGTACACTCTCAAACACCATCAAATGATACAAGTTGTACACTCTCAAACACCATCAAATGACACAAGTTGTACACTCTCAAACCATCAAATGACACAAGTTGTACACTCTCAAACACCATCAAATGACACAAGTTATGACACAAGTTGTAAACTCTCAAACACCATCAAACGAAACAAGTTGTACACTCTCAAACACCATCAAATGACACAAGTTGTACACTCTCAAACACCATCAAATGACACAAGTTGTACACTCTCAAACACCATCAAATGACACAAGTTGTACACTCTCAAACACCATCAAATGACACAAGTTGTACACTCTCAAACACCATCAAATGACACAAAGTGTACACTCTCAAACACCATCAAATGACACAAGTTTTACACTCTCAAACACCATCAAATGACACAAGTTGTACACTCTCAAACACCATCAAATGACACAAGTTGTCAGGCATGGTGCCACTATGGTGGATTGTTTGTTTGTTTGGAGTTTAACGTCATTTTACTGCATATTTTAGACTATTTATGACAGTCGATAATTTGTGGTGGAGACAGACTTATTCCTTATTATAACCAGTACTGTATACCTCCTGCCATCCGGAAGAATCAAAACTTTCTCACTTAAAAGTCGAGCTCCCAGTTTGATTCGAACCCGCAGCGGTGAGAGGCGAGAAGGTTTACAACGCAACGTTGTTAACCCCTCGGATGCGCTTCTCCACTATGGGAGAATCGATGAAATTTTAAACATGATACAATGCAATAATCTATAATTAATGATTCCAACAGCAGGTATCATCAGACAGGTACTTCAGATGACAGGCACTTCAGGAGACAACATACTTGCCGACAGAAACTGAAATATTTCTTCCAACAGAGTGAAATGTATATTGAAATGATAAAAGCAAAACAGGTAGCAGACAAAAATAAGCAACTTAGTTTCTCCAACTGCAGCTTTGCACAGAGCCACTGCTTATTTGGAGAAAAAACAACATGAGGTTAAAACTATCCAGGACTGAGTCTGTTAGCATGAAAAGGAAGTATGACAACAAGCCTGACACCCAGCTTGAATGAACTCTGTCTCCAGAAATTAGTGTAAGAATTTGAAATTTGGAGAGGGAATATATGACCAAGAACAAGTATACTACATGGTGATAGCTTCGGTGTTGATGGCTCAGTTGGCTGAGCACTGGCACAATATGCTAAAGGCCCTGGGTTGGAGTCTCGATTGATGCACTATTTTTCAGCAACTGTTAGATTGGCCTGTGGTTTTATTAGTTGTGATAATCAACAACAAGCGTAATAACATTGCTGAAATACCCTTTAAGCAATCACTGCATGCCATGTTTTCAGTTGGCATTCAATTGAACATTTCTTATTAAAATATTTTTTAATTGCAAATAACCTTCATAGTTCATTATAATGACATTAATTATGAAAGGAAGCGTTATGCTAGAAATATCTTCAAACATGGTTTAACTACCTTATGCAGATTGAATAAAACCTTTATGAAAATTTGCTTGTAAATATACTCATTCAAAAGAAAGCGTGCATCAAATGTTTTTGACTTCTTTGACTGCTCAATAGAATCAGCATAATAAAGTGTTTGAAAACTGTATTTCAAGCCTATAATAAAAGGTGATTAGAAAAAACTACATATTCCTGCCTACGTAAATGTCAATGTGGGGTAAAAAGCAAATGCCATTACTGAAAAGATTGTTTGGTTGAACTGTCATCAAGGATAATCTTTAATTGACTGCTTTTGTGTTTATCCACCACTTGCACAAAATGCACATTGAACTGCAGTAGATTAACATGACGTCATTCGGGATAAAAGGTCTTGTAAAGTATGATTTTGTGTCATAATAACGTCAATAGTTGTGACATAGTCGTGCGTGCCTCGGTAAGATACTCATACATTATCAGATATTGCAGCTGCTCTGGTCTAAGAATGAAATAACATATAACGAACTGTCAATTCAATGCAGGGCCTTTTTACCGGTTTTGGGGAAGGGGCCTTTTGACCTAAATTGGGGGGGAATCTATGAATGTGGAATAAAATTTTCAGAGGCAAGTTTAAAAAATGGGGAAAACTGCATGATTTTAAAAGAAATTTGGAGAAGGGGCCTTATACAGGCTGCTGCAAAGAAGGGTAAACCGGCCCTTCAATGTGTCAGTTTATTTAGACTTCTAAGAATCAAAATGCTCCACAGATAAGCCCAGATGATTGGTAATTCACTTTTTGAATTCCTATTACTTCTGTATTGAGCTGGGCCATCCTTAAAAATAAATATGTTTGCTGTCTTCTGACCAAGGATTTTATACGTGGGTAGATAAGCGATTTTTTTTGTTTTAAGAAATTAAAGAAAAATATATAAAAGATAGTTAAAAAAAACTGCTTTAAAACGTTTTGGGAAGGGTATTTTTCGTGGGTAGGTAGGGAAACATTTTTTATGGTCGGCCCTGTTTGCAATTGTCCTATAGATTCACTGCAAGTAGATTTAGCGAATAAATCATAAAGGCGTGTCCATATTGAGCTATTGATTGACAAGAAACCAGAAACCAATTAACATCTTCAAAATACTGTATTACATGACCCATAATTCCATAATAATTAATGCCTGAATGCACAAAGAATACTTATAACTACAAACGTATCAGTTCAAATGGAATCTCAATCAACTAAAATCTAGAAACTCATCCTTGACAGGACTTTTAACAAGCTTAAATTGGGACAGTTGTCCTCGGAGATTTGGTAAAACTGAAACAGTGATATGGTTAAGATGTGACATACCTTGTAACTGCTGTATTTGCATCTGTATGCCGCCACCTCCAACTTTCTTTGTTCTCTCCAATATACCGGCAGCACCACCAGTCGGGGACAGTGGGCCAGAACTGTCCCTCGGGCTGTAGCTACCAGATAAGGAGGTCATCGAACTTGATGGACTGATTCCGGGGCTTCGTCGGGAATCCATTTTTCTGTTCTGACGTTTTCAACTGACGTCACTTGACTCTGCACAGTTGTTAATTAATGTCACCAAAATGTCATTGTGAAATGTCCAAAACACACTACACTCACTATATCCTTCATATATACACTACATTGGCTTTGATCTCTTATGCCCTGAAATAAAGCACAAATCCATTCAAGGCTTAATCTATATTACATTTTATAACCCAGTTAACCCCAGAGCATAGCAATTTTTAATTCAATCAATTTAATTCAAATCCTCATACAAACAGCCTTTAAATAAAACATGCATTTAGAGGAAGAGTCTATATTAAAGTTTCATAATATTTAAGGTTCCTATTATCCGAACCCAAGAAAATCAGGACAAATCACATGCAGTAAAAGAACCTACTTAAGTAAGGTTATGTACCTCAAAAGTGAACAGGTAACAGTCTTAAATTCTCTCTAACCGGATTTACATGTCACCGATGCGTCTTATACTAAATATGCAACTTTTAATGCTTGAATTTTCCACACAATGAGATTTAAATTTAAAAGTGAATGTGCAATAAGCATGTGAAATCTCGTTTGTGTGCACAAGTACAAGTATTAAAACGGGTTCCCCTATGCTTTAATGCAAGGTAGATTATAGCTAATCAAACCAACCAAAATTTAATACGAACTATTCAACTATTCATAATTTCAGACCAACAAGAATTTGATAAAAATTTGAAAGCTGGCCAAATATTTAATACTATAGTCTGATAGCTATTGGTTAAGATTTTAAAAAAAATGCTTGAAAAGCATTTACCGTCTATTTACCTGAAATTATCAAATACGTAAATCGACTTAGCAATGATAGGAGTTATTGAATGTGATTTACAACTTGTTAACTGTAGAAAATAAAAATATGGTTTTAACCTTCAATATAATTATATTTGTTCAGATATATTTAATTTGCCATGAACGTAATTGGTACTCTTTTAGTAACATTTCGTAATACATGTATGGTAAAAGGCAAAAGGTAAACAACTATCAGTCGACTGAAAGGGGCGCTTTCGAAAATACAACTTTTTTTATTAAGCTTGTAATTAAAGTTTTAAAAATTTAAAAATTTAAAAATATCAAAAATTCTTTGTTGAGATTTCTATTGACACGACCTTTGGTGCAATTATTGAATGCTTTGTGTACCTTTAGTTTGTATGTGTAATATTGGCGTTGGTTTACAAGAGCACTTGACAAGACATTACAAGTCCTGTATAAACACGAGAGAGGGCTAATCGTAAGTAGTAAGTATATAACGGTCAATGACCATAATCATCATACTGACACATAGTGCATGCCAATAGAGTTGGGTACCGCGATAAATGAAGTACCGTGGTATACCAAGAATTTTTTTAGCAAATACCATGGTACGTACCACAGTATACCGTGTAAGTTTTGTAGCTGCAAAAACATGAATTCATATATTGCAGGATAAGATAGGACTACTCTACTAGATCCATAAGTACCCATAAGAATCTTCCATAAGTACCCATAAGAATCATAAACTTACCACTTGACAGTTTGTTATATTTTCAACTGTTTTTATTTACTTATTAATGAGACTGTCTATAGGTATATCTTTAATTGTTTGATTAAATTCACAATGAAGCAGCGAAACAAACGTGAATTAGAGAAATAAAACACATTTTTTCTTCGGTCACAATTCTCATAATTCACGGTCACGGAAAGAGCCGAAGTACCGGTACAGGCCCAAACATACCACGGTGTGTACAGCCCAAGCTAAATACATGCCAAGGTGGAATTGAACTGATTCGTCACATCATAACTTACAGCCTGAGAGTGTTATAAAACAATTTTATATTCCACAAGTTGTATAACTTAACATTACAGATGTTATGTTAAAGGAACACACGGCTCAATGAAGTAACGCTAAACGGTTACACGGCTACATGATGTTAAAGGCACACACGACAATCTTGATTTTTTATAAAATTCACAGCGTCCTGTTTTTTTCCTATAAAACTGCCATATTTACAAATCACTAGTAATAATTACTTGATTAGTTTGAAGCAAACTGTTGTTGCATATTACCAAATGCTGATTATACTACACCAATACAATAGTTAGTTTGAAGCAAACTGTTGTTGCATATTACCAAATGCTGATTATACTGCACCAATACTATAGTTACAGTTCAGAGGTTGAATGTTGAAAACTCCAAATGTTATTACCTTAAGAAGACAGATTTTAAGTCAAAGTGATATTGCATTAATAAAATGAGGTGCTAATTTTATTGCCTGATAACAATTTCAAGATTGTTGTGTGTCTCTTAAAGGCCAGTTTCTAGCATCATGTGTCGTTACAAGTTAAGAGATGAATAGAAATCTCAAATTTGCACAAATTCATTTTTTAATTTATTAAACTCTGGCATTGGCCAAAGTTTGCCAAATGCTTGGCATATCATGTCGGCCAATTTAATAATAAATGAACACTTTTGCAAGATCCTCTATTTGTTTAATGGCTCATTAAGACATTATATATTTTAGTCAAAAAATGTCTGAGGGAGTTCTGGTGACCTTATATATTGATCCCAATCAATGCAGAGTTTATTTTATAAATAAATAGACAACGGAATTGTGCAATACATGGTGTTGTATTTGTTCGTTGAATGGACAGTCTTGCCCATGTGCCCCGAGAATGGACCATAAAGCACTGTGTCTGAATTTTCAGGTATGCAAAGTTTCAGCTGACATATATGCAGCAGGCAAAGGTCCATGTGCATATATTAGCCATGGAGAAACCGTATACATGTAAGTACAGCATCCCTTAATTGTAGGGGAAATCATCTCTGCAGCAGGGTAGTCTAGTCTGGGTGTATTTGTTTCTTCAGACTAGGGTACGGTTCTTGTAGAAGATCAAGATATCGCAAATAATAGATGTTGCTAATTAAGTCTTCAATGATCATACCGTCAATTTTTAGGATGTGTAAATTATATATTTTATTTAGAGCCACTCCCAGCCAAAAGGAGGTTATGCAGATAAATCACTACTGAAGTGAAAGATTCAATGTGGAAGACATGTATTCTAGAAATATGAATGCAATAGTCTAATAAAGGACTACTTAGCATGCCATATACAAATAGCAAAAAAAAAAAGTTAAATGCTTTTTGCATCCAACATGATTAAGCTAATTGCCTTTTACATCAGAAAACCAGTTAATTGCTTTTGCGACCAAATCTATAACTGCAGCAACATGTAAAATAAAACATTCCCTTGCATCATGATACAGTTCTACCACATATCGCGAGGACGATGCAAAACTATTCTATCTTGTTTTTTATTTATATATATTTACAATAGTTTCGCATTCACCTGGCGATATACCTGTCATTATAAGCGTGCTGTGGGGACCAATTCATTCAAAAGGTAATGTTTGAAATACCAATAATTGATCATCTATCAGCGTTAAATTTCACGTATTGATTGTGTGGGCACATAAATGTCAAAACACTTAACAAACAAAAATGCATGTAAAACCTGTAAACTTGCACCAGATATTTGTGAACAGATCAACCTGTCAAATATATAAGATACAATTCTTTGGTCTCCATTTATTTTATCATTTTATAAATCTACTTTCTTTTTCAGACCAAAAGGAAATGTGAATGTTAATGGGACAGCTATTGATCTTGGGGACTTTCTTATCAATATATTCTACCCCAAAATTTCTCTTTCCAAGATTAGCATGTTTGCAAACTTTACACTCTTTAAATACCCCTGTTGAGATTCAAAATCTTAAAAAGCAAAATAGGTCCCAACCATAATATAGTATCAATGGGTTCAAACTATTTACGGAGCATTCCAGGTTCCATTAATTTGCAAAAAGCTCAGGCTAAATGAAATAAAAAGTGAGGTTTTCAGAACATCACTAGGAATTTTAGGTGTGACCCTACATATTTTTTTGTATTCGAGTTAAAAATAAATATTAAACATCCAGATGCCTGATGTTACAGGTATATTCAATTTGTACTCAAGTTTTATCATAGACTGGGTAATGCAAATTCAAATGTGAGAAGAAAAATTCCTATATTAACCCTCTTTTCTTTAAGTACATGTATGTAATATGAACATCACATACGTTTTATGTGTCCTTAGAAAGCTACCTGCACACAAGGCATTCGACATGAGTTTTAGTAATTTACAATCCTTCTATTCTAATACAAAAACTCTTCAAAAGCATGCTCTGACTACACAAAAATCAATCAAAGTAATAAATTGTACAGGCAACTTATTGTATAACTTTCAAGTAATAAATAAAACTTAACGTTTCCAAGTGTTGCTCTTTTTTAATTTTTTTTTATTTCTGCAGCATTTTCAGGGTTGGCATGCAAGTCTGATCTCGTGGATGGCCTCAGGACAGTTTAAATCTGTGCCAGCCGACTATTTAACAATGTTCATATCTTAATTAGGCATTACTAACAACTTGTTTAGAATAAACATCTTAACATATACTTTTAAATATGTTCTGTAGATGACCAAGTATTATAATTCCAAAACTATAGACAGACAATCTTTATGATCCCAAAATAAACAATCCATGAATCAATTTGATGTTATAAACATAAATCACTGTCACAGCTGTACTGACCCATAATGACCAGTGAGTGCATGATTATGGTGATCTAAATGGCAACACATCTCCCTACAGGTAAAAACACAAGTTTTTGACTTTAAGCACAAACAAGAACCCCACTCCAAACCTTCAAATGTATTTGGGACACGTCTCGGGTGTCCTTCCAGACAAATGATAGCAGGGTTCATGCCCATCATGAAGGGATGAGGCTTCACTGTAGCTATGAGTAATGACCAGTGCGTAAGCTAGAGTATGCAGTATTACCGAGTAAATAAATGAATTCTAGACATTCTCCCCCGATTGTTGAAATGCATTTTCAGGTATCAGGCATTCGAAGAGAAAAGCCTTTCAATTTGTTCTTTATTTACATAATGTATTTTTGTAGACAAAAAGTGAAGCCAGCACAACATTTTTGGTTTTCTTATACTTTCAGCACCCTCAGTATTTTAAACCAGACTCCACTGATAAAGTACCAGGGAATTAAAATAAATTCACCAGTCATGTATTTCCAGGTTTGTCTGAGGATAGTGTGGTTGTGGGGTGGGGGAAGGATGGATGAATCGGTGAGGGGGGAGGTGAGGGGGAGGAGGTGAGGGGGAGAAAACGATTAATATAGGCGCTAATAGACTTGAAACAACAGGTGGTGTAATGCAGAAAAAAAGAACAAATGCCTCTGTCCATCTTGGCAAACCAATCTTCATTATGTGTTAATATAAACTTACCTTTCTGGACACAACCAAATATTTTAAGTAAATACATGTACAAAATCCAATATTATCAATAAAAATATTTTCACACCCCTTTACTAAGGTTACCGGGTTATAAAACTTAGGAGTGCGTAATTTATTATAGGCCTACATGGACTTAAGGTTAATCCTGTTGAGACATTGTATGCCAGTTTAGCCACAAATGACATTTATGTGTGGGTTAACTTCATAATAGAGGGATTGTTGTCAAATTTGAAATTAACAACATGCACAAACTTGTTTTCTATTTACACAAAAGTATTAATAGTATTATTTAATTTTTTTAATCCGATACCAATTGAAAAATATAATTGAAAATTGTCTTTAATCACAATAAAACTCATGATTTTAGTGACAAAGTTGTACGAAACTTTTTTCTTGAAACATCAAAGACTCATGCAGCATTTTTTGGAACAACCTGCAAACAAACTTTTGATTTCAGTTTACCAACTTTTTCCGGTGAAGGAAGAGGACTAGAAAATATGCGTTTGTAGGCGGTTTCGGGCTCGATAGTTAGATAAATGAGAAGTGAATGTGTTCTGCGACTTGTCACATGCACACACTACCAGAATATATAAGTAAATTGCACCTACCTCATTGGGACATAAACCATTAGCGCCAAAAAGCTTCTGTAGTGACAATTTGCTGTCAAGTGTATGGCGCCGCCTTGTGAACAGGTGCCCGTTTACGAACAGTAACTCCAACGTTTGTCTTCTCATTAAGCATGATCAACAGAGTTGTTTTTCTTGGCATTTAGTATTCGATTTGTGATTCAATCAGGGACCCTGGATCAATCGGTGACCGTTGTCAATCATCATATTTTGTTCAAAAATGATGTGCATGGATGGATTCATTCAAACATAAGTTACGTATTTTTAAAGGCCAAATAAATGATTCCAGCGAATACTTTCAGATCCCTGAGGCCATTTTATTTTTTTATTTTTAGGATTAGAATCTACATAAAACTTGGCAAATATGAAAAACAAAAATTATGTTGTGTTCCCAAAAAAAGTATTGCTTCCAATCAGGGAGTAAGTATACTTTACTTTACTTTACACCCTGTTCCAATGTAAACTGTTAAAATGTTATACCCATCCGAAGGCAGCAGTTTACTATTATAGTCATACCAGGGAGTATATAACGTACTCCCTGGTCATACTATTAATTATAAGTGTAGTTTAAAGCAATCATTACTATTAATTATAAACATAGTTTAAAGCAATCATTACTAATAATTATAGGCGTAGTTTAAAGCAATCATTACTATTAATTATAAATGTAGTTTAAAGCAATCATTACTATTAATTATAAGTGTAGTTTAAAGCAATCATTACTATTAATTATAAATGTAGTTTAAAGCAATCATTACTAATAATTATAAGTGTAGTTTAAAGCAATCATTACTAGTAATTATAAGTGTAGTTTAAAGCAATCATTACTATTAACTATAGGCATATTTTAAAGCAATCATTATTATTAATTATAAATGTAGTTTAAAGCAATCATTACTATTAATTATAAGCGTAGTTTAAAGCAATCATTACTATTAATTATAAGCGTAGTTTGAAATAAATCATTACTATTAATTATAACCATAGTTTAAAGCAATCATTACTATTAATTATAACCATAGTTTAAAACAATCATTACTATTAATTATAACCATAGTTTAAAGCAATCATTACCATTAATTATAAGCGTAGTTTAAAGCAATCATTACTATTAATTATAAGTGAAGTTTAAAGCAATCATTACTATTAATTATAGGCGTAGTTTAAAGCAATCATTACTATTAATTATAAGTGTAGTTTAAAGCAATCATTACTATTAATTATAAGTGTAGTTTAAAGCAATCATTACTATTAATTATAGGCATAGTTTAAAGCAATCATTACTATTAATTATAAACATAGTTTAAAGCAATCATTACTATTAATTATAACGTAGCTTAAAGCAATCATTACTATTAATTATAAATGTAGTTTAAAGCAATCATTACTAATAATTATAAGTGTAGTTTAAAGCAATCATTACTATTAATTATAAGTGTAGTTTAAAGCAATCATTACTATTAACTATAGGCATAGTTTAAAGCAATCATTACTATTAATTATATACGTAGTTTAAAGCAATCATTACTATTAATTATAAGTGTAGTTTAAAGCAATCATTACTATTAATTATAAGCGTAGTTTGAAATTAATCATTACTATTAATTATAACCATAGTTTAAAGCAATCATTACTATTAATTATAACCATAGTTTAAAACAATCATTACTATTATTATAACCATAGTTTAAAGCAATCATTACTATTAATTATAAGCGTAGTTTAAAGCAATCATTACTATTAATTATAAGTGTAGTTTAAAGCAATCATTACTATTAATTATAGGCGTAGTTTAAAGCAATCATTACTATTAATTATAAGTGTAGTTTAAAGCAATCATTACTATTAATTATAAGTGTAGTTTAAAGCAATCATTACTATTAATTATAGGCATAGTTTAAAGCAATCATTACTATTAATTATAAACGTAGTTTAAAGCAATCATTACTATTAAGTATAACGTAGCTTAAAGCAATCATTACTATTAATTATAAATGTAGTTTAAAGCAATCATTACTATTAATTATAAACGAAGTTTAAAGCAATCATTACTATTAATTATAAACGTAGTTTAAAGCAATCATTACTATTAATTATAGGTGTAGTTTAAAGCAATCATTACTATTAATTATAGGCGTAGTTTAAAGCAATCATTACTATTAATTATAAACGTAGTTTAAAGCAATCATTACTATTAATTATAGGCATAGTTTAAAGCAATCATTACTATTAATTATAAACATAGTTTAAAGCAATCATTACTATTAATTATAAGTGTAGTTTAAAGCAATCATTACTATTAATTATAAACATAATTTAAAGCAATCATTACTATTAATTATAAATGTAGTTTAAAGCAATCATTACTATTAATTATAAATGTAGTTTAAAGCAATCATTACTATTAATTATAAACATAGTTTAAAGCAATCATTACTATTAATTAAAAACGTAGTTTAAAGCAATCATTACTATTAATTTTAACCATAGTTTAAAGCAATCATTACTATTAATTATAAGTGGAGTTTAAAGCAATCGTTACTATTAATTATAGGCATAGTTTAAAGCAATCATTACTATTAATTATAAACATAGTTTAAAGCAATCATTACTATTAATTATAAGCATAGTTTAAAGCAATCATTACTATTAATTATAAGCATAGTTTGAAAGCAATCATTACTATTAATTATAAGCGTAGTTTGAAATAAATCATTACTATTAATTATAACCATAGTTTAAAGCAATCATTACTATTAATTATAACCATAGTTTAAAGCAATCATTACTATTAATTATAACCATAGTTTAAAGCAATATCATTAACTGCTGATTATATTGTACAAATAATATATTTAAGACTATGCAATGGTAAGACAAAAACATGGAAACTCAAAATTTTATTTAATTATATGTTTAATCAAAATGATACTGGATGAATAAATCGAGATGCTCATTATTAATGTTTGATTAACACTTCATGATTGCTGTGTGTCTCTTTAAATCTTGTTATATTCTTGCATCTATTTCCTCATGATATATCAATTAGTAAATGTGGCTATAACTATGTGCTTGTCCTTCACAGTAAAATCTATTTTACTCCTACTATTGCGGCATACTGGTGTAAATACAAAACAACGGTGGCTTGTTTGCAAATATATTTATTTTTACTGAGAGCATGATAAAACACAACAACAATATTTTCATCATAGCAAGAAGGAATTATGATGACAAACATATTATGAAGAATTCCACTTCACATATATAAAGCATGTATTGGTCAAGCAATACCAGCGCTTGAATTAAAATACCTTTGACATTATCATGCACACGCACACACACACACACACACATGTACTGAATTTAATTTTAATACTAAGCACCCGGATATTCTTAAAAAACACGCAATGTGTATGTGATTAAAACTATAAAGACAAGTAACAGTTTATTATATAATGTACACAGCTGTAATGCACTATTTAAAACATACATCGATGAAAACAATTGAATTTGAGAGTGCTCATCACTGACTACCCTCTCAATTGACCACTCCTCAACCAACCACTCCTCACCTAACCATGCCTCACATGGCCACTCTCAACTGACCATATCTCACATGGCCACTCTCAAGTGACCATGCCTCACATGGCCACTCTCAACTGACCATTCCCTAACTGACCACTCTCAACTCAAAACTTGTCACCCTCTTAACTAACCACTTTTTAATTGACCACCCTCTCAAACTGAACACCTCAACTGACCACCCTCTCAACTAACCCATCTTCTCAACTGACCACCCTCTCAAACTGAACACCCTAACTGACCACCCTCTCAAACAGAACATCTCACCTGATTACAAAATGAACATGAAGGGGGTCCCCCCTTCTGTCTTTAGCGGGATTTGCAGTGGTTGTATTCTACCCCGGCAAACACCCGGGACTCAGCCGAGATGAAATGGGTTTTACTGCGCTACAGCAAACACTGTATAAGGTGTTAACAGTATAGCCCCAATATGCGATATTATAAAACTACAATCTAAACCCTTTAAATGTTAACAATAGTGAATATTTCAGACAGTGTGTCTGAAATTTTCATTTCTGTTAGCAATTAATTCAATTCAATTCAATTATATAGAACTATGTAGAATGTTTATTATAAAGGTGCGTTTAAAAACTTCTATCTTATAACTCGGTGTACTTACAACTTCTAATGTTTATCTTATTTTTTTCTATTTAATGTTTCTTTGTGTAGAGTGACACATACATTGTTTCAAAACGTTTGCACCATTACAAGGTCTTTCTTTAATATGGTTTACACTAAATACATGGTAACTATCGGTATCTTCAGATTCAGAAGCACTTATTGATTAGCGGACACCTTGAGACTTCAATCAGACTTCATTATTTCTCAAAATTGTCTACCAGAAGGAAGCATTATTCTAGGAGGGCCACTAATACCTTATTTTTAACCCCACCAACCAATAAATAAATTCAGTTTGCCTCTCCACTTACTTTTTTGGAAAACCCCTAAGCGTTGCAACTTAACTTTCATAAAGATATTAAACAATACATTAAGACATAGCGAACACAAGCTTTTCCACTCTAATGTAAACAAAGATGGTCACTCATAGTGATCATCTCGGAAACTTCATGAACACAGCTTGCATAAAGGATCAACTAAATGTTCTGTAATCTCTTAAAGCCAATATTCTGTAGCATTATTTATTAAGGTTCCTGAGAAATGGCAGTCACACACAAGCCATGGAGGCAGTCTTGGATTTCACAGAAAGTTGAATCTCAGTAAACACCAACTAGAAATCGAAAGGAATGCTCCTGTTAAGTTTCATGAAATTCCGCCTTTAGTTTGGGAGAAATAGCCATTTTGCCCTGTATTTTTTGGTTTTGCCCTGTATTTTTTGGCATTTTGCCATGTGTTTTTTTGGCAATCACACAAGCTCTGAAGATGTTCAATCAGAAGAGCTATAAAATGTTAAATTTTTCAGGGGATGTTTATTAAAAACAAAAGGAATGGTAAAACAGAGGTATAAAAGGCAGTGCATTATATTGTAGTTTCTTTATTTTTGCAGTTTTTTTTACATGATTCATATGAATATTTGGTGTTCAACCCATCTATCCAATGCAACATGGATTTGCCTTGTAACAGTAGTGCAAGTCAGTAAGTTATGGGAATTCCTTTCTTTAGCACAAACAAATTATGTTTCTCAACAAATGTTCTACATGAACCTCAAAACCGTATTTTTAATTTTAAAAGAAAGTTTAATTTAATAATTTAAGTCAATTAATTTATTTTTAATCACACTTTTAACCAGTGATGGTGGGCCATTCTGTTATTAAATCAAAATGTTCTTAGAAATTAATAATAACAACTCTGTTTAAAGTCAAAAGCATAAACAATAATTATTGCAAACTCTTTGTTACATATTTGAGTTATGTTTTACACAAATTCCAAGTCGTAAAAGACAACATAAAGCATCTACATGATCAATACATTAACAATATTACTTAACATTACTTAATAATCAAATATAATTATAACAAACAACATATTCTGATAATATATTTTTAACACAATAATGTATATCATGTTCTCCCAGCAAAGGCATACAAACCCAACTTTAGATTGCCCAGCATCTAGCCTGGATCAATAGTCTATTCACATGCTGTATTAACCATAACGACAATTTACTCCGTACAAATAATGGAGAAATACAAGAATATTTCAAATTAAAATAGATTGACAAAGATCTTAATATATCGGTAGGTAATTGAATTTTTATTGTGATATATAAATTTATACAAGTTGCCTTGGCAAAGAATGATGAGTGTACGTCATCCTACGCTAAAACAATGAGTTTCACCATACAAATCTAAGGAACTTTTTATTGTATACGTTCATATTAATTTCAATTGATATCAATTGTTTTGTTGGGATGCATATTTATCGTGAAATGATCAAAATGAACATCGGTTGACTTCATTAATTAAAACTTCAAGTGATTTTCTAGGACCAACCATTAGCATTATTTAAAATTAGTAGCTGAATGAATCATTCAATTATTTCTTCAATTTCAACTTCAACTAAAGCGTTTTTATTTTGATACTTGATGCATTTCTGTTATTTTACAGTTAAAACTTTGTAGATAAAAGAAGCTTATGACCAACGTACAATATCAGAGCCTTGCCTTTCCAACATGCAATATCCTTAAACGTGCAATACCCTAGAAAATGCAAATCGTAGAACATGCAATATTGTAGAATACTGCACGATTATCTCAGTCGAAGTAAACGGGACAATAATATGAAAGTATACAATATAAAATGAAGATATCTCTACAGGTCAAGATACAACAAGCATGAATGACAATGATTCACAATGGTATCTCTACAGGTCGAGATACAACAAGCAACCAGTCATGATGGTATCTCTACAGGTCGAGATACAACCAGCAACCATTCATGATGGTATCTCTATAAGTCGAGATACAACCAGCAACCATTCATGATGGTATCTCTACAGGTCGAGATACAGTCAGCAACCATTCATGATGGTATCTCTACAGGTCGATATACAACCAGCAACCGTTCATTATGGTATCTCTATAGGTCGAGATATAACCAGCAACCATTCATGATGGTATCTCTATAGGTTGAGATACAACCAACAACCATTAATAATGGTATCTCTACAGGCCGAGATACAACCAGCAACCATTTATGATGGTATCTCTATAGGCCGAGATATAACCAGCAACGATTAATGATGGTATCTCTATAGGCTGAGATACAACCAGCAACCATTCATGATTGTATCTCTATAGGCTGAGATACAACTAGCAACCACTGATGATGGTATCTCTATAGGCCGAGATATAACCAGCAACCATTCATGATGGTATCTCTATAGGCTGAGATACAACCAGCAACCATTCATGATTGTATCTCTATAGGCTGAGATACAACTAGCAACCACTGATGATGGTATCTCTATAGGCCGAGATATAACCAGCAACCATTCATGATGGTATCTCTATAGGCCGAGATACAACTAGCAACCATTCATGATGGTATCTCTACATGCCGAGATATAACAAGCAACCATTCATGATGGTATCTCTACATGCCGAGATATAACAATCAACCATTCACGATGGTATCTCTATAGGCCGAGATACAACCAGCAAACATTCACGACGGTATCTCTACAGGCCGATATATAACAAGCAACCATTTATGATGGTATCTCTACAGGCCGAGATATCAAACATGTGTCAACATTTAAATGATACACAATATAAAACAGACTTTTTGTATAATCATAGATACAATTATCACATATAACTTAATCATATAAATTATACATCCAACATGTGCACCCTCAAAAAAATAACTACGAGATTTGTTTTGTACATAAGTTTAACATTACCCACAAATATCAGTATACGAGTGAATACAACAGAAGCCCCAATATGCGATATTATAAAACTACCATCTAAACCCTTTAAATGTTAAAACCTCAATGTCAGACGATGAAGGTATTTCTTCACGGACATCATTATCACAGTATACGGGAAAAGGAGGTTGAGCAAATTCATATGCCTTTTATCATTAAGGGGTTGATGCACTATTTTCAAACAAAATTATTTGAAAGAAAAAAATCTGAAATTTTTTGATAAAGGAGATATGATCTATTGAAAATGTGCAAAGAAACATCAATGGAGGCAGCCATCTTGGAAACGATGACGTCATCGCATCTTTTTCCCATATACGGCATACTGAATTTAATTGAATTGAATTGGGTTTTAAGGCGCACCAACACATAAAAGGCTATATGTCGCCTAACAGGCATGAACACGCCAGGCTCATCCTCCATACTGAAAAAATACCTTTTAAATCAAAGAAAATCACTGCTAATTTGTTAAAATACACAAATGTAAAATGTATACATTGTATGCTTAGTTTTCATTTCCAGTGATTTTCTTTGCTTTAAAAGATATTTTATAAATATGCCATATATGGTAAAAAGGCGAGTTGTCATCGTTCCAAGATGGCCGCCTTCCTGTTTCTTTACAAAAGTTCAATGACCATATATCCCTTATTTTTCAAGCTATTTTGATAATTCTTTCAGCTTTCTTCAAGTTTTTCACAGCTCATTTAAATAAATCTTAAATTAGTGTGTCAACCCCTTTAACATACGAGATGTAGTGATTTGTGACTCAGCATCCAGTTCCACAGCTTTTGTTCGCCTCTTTTTTAAATATTTAGTGAAATGTATATACACTTGGTTTATTAACCCGTTGCCAGATACAATAGTACCGATACCATAACATGCAGATGTGACACTTCGCTCTAAGGCAGGTTTTAACAGCATGCCCGGTACAACAAATTTTATCCTGTACCAAAATGTTGCTGTTTGAAGAAATACCTTCTGCTAATTTCGCCATGTGATATAAACTAAAATAAATGTAACACTTGCAATATTCTTTAAAAAGTTCATTTGAATGTTGTTTTAATACTATACTTAACGCCATTAAAATACAAGTTTTTTTGTTTGTTTATTTTTAAATACAATGTCTCCAAGATCGATTGTAGTGTTATGCAGGGTTTCCCCCAGAAAATTGTGAAGGCATGTTGTTCTGACATTACATTTACCAAACTGGGCTTGAAAAAACAGTGCCTATTAATGACAAAATGGCAAAATAACATACTTTTATGATTTTGGTGCAAAAGGAACAAGAATCACCATAGAAATTTTATTTTTCTTCTTTTAAATCTGTTATTCATGAAAATGAAGAAAATCTTAAGGCATGTTGCTCTGATGAAGGCATGTTGTTTTTCCTTTCTTTTCCAGGAAGGCATGTTGCATGCGACATGCCTTATGATCCTGGGGGAAACCCTGTTATGTACATGTTAGAAACTATCCACATTCCCTATAAATCTGGTGACCGATCAAATTCATGTATTAAAAGAAGTAAAATCGGAATTATGCGAAAATCATGTGCACACTAAACTTTTAATGGCTTTAAGTATATTTCTATTTACTTCTAAATATATCATCCTCAATTAAACCTCCCAACCACACCAATGGTTACTTTAAGCTTAACTAACATAGTCAAAACTTAATCTATGATCTCCTTTGCAAAGAATTTAACTCCATTTATACAATATTTCTAACATACTGTACATATGGACAATGGAACAGCATAAGAAAGGTGGACATATTTAAGCACAGAAGGGACTCATCTGGTGTAGTACCTTTACTGAAGATCACATTATACGACACGTCGCAGGTCAGTGAGGCAGGAATTTTCATGTCCATCAATCCCCTAATCTCACCTGACACTTTTAATTTAGAATTACGGGTAAACTTTAATATAACCTAGATCCGGTGCAAGTCTCACCGGCTGTAGTAAACTCTGTAATATAATGTCTTTGACCTCCAAAGAGAGTAAGAATTGTCAAATTTCAGTAAATACACGCCACGTCCTGGGTAGGCGTGACTCCCGCAGTACACCTCCTCGTGACAGTCTCGGCGATACACAGGAATTATTTCATCCGTTGGTGGGCGATCATCTTTCTTAGGCCCCTGTTCAACATCGATACCTTTGGCGCCTGAAAAGGAAAAGAGGAATTAATAAATGGTCAAACTTATAATATTTTAAGTTTCATTAACATAAGAAATGTCAATAGGAAATAAAATGAAATGGTTTTTTTACGTCAGAGGGAGATGAGATAAAGGAAGACGTTTTCCCTCAGACGTGCCGCGGCAGTTATGGAGCAGGAACTATATTCATACTTTCAGTAGCAACGAATGCTATTTTCTATTTACTATATTGATAATTATATTTGTTAAACATCAGTCAATGAATAAGCGTTACAAATCATGTTCAATACAATCAATAAAACCTTTACAATTATTTTCACACGATGCGTCACTTGATAGGGTAATTGATATGTCTCCGGGCTATAAACAGGACTCTGATAGCAGATGCAGTCCGTATTAACGAATTTGGTGTGAAATACATGTATCAGGAAGAACAAAATTCGGCAATAACACCAAAGAATAGCAAAGTTTTAAAGGTCTAGTACAGTTTGTGAAAAAGTGACCCGAACGCAAAAGTTGAATCTAAAAATTATTAAGTTATCTGCCCTTTGCTTGGAGGGTCAAGGTCACTTCCACATTTGCTTTGTCACGTTGCGATGTACCACCCAAGATACAACTATAAGCAAAGTTTGAGAGGTCTAGTGTATAGTTTGTGAGAAAATGACCTAAACGCAAAACTTGAATGTTGCCGCCGCTGCCGGAAAAGCAAAACCTATGTCTCTTTTTTTCTTCGAAAAGGCGAGACAAAAATGTTTATAATGAAAATACAGTCAAACCTGCTTAAAAAGCCACCTCCATAAACTGACATTCTGTTTCAGTTTCCAACTGAAAAGACCGTTTCAGTTTCCAGCTGAAATGCACCTGTATTAAGTGATCTCTGTGTTAAAAGACCATTTCTGCTCATCCATTCAGTGGACTCTTATTACAGGTTTGACTAATCATAAACATCTACAGATAATTAATCCGTCTTACCTTCTTCCTCTTCCAGATCCTCCTCATCACTAGATTCACTGACGTGAACACTGACAGTGTTACTGGGGGCTATAGACCACTCAAAGTACACGCCAAACCCTATATCGTAGTAATCAGACGCAAACTCCCAGAACAGACACGACCCATCCTCGTGTGTCGGCACTCGAACCTGCAAGCATGGCAACGTAGTATAATTATACATCTAAAAAGCACAATAACGCAGTATGCTATCTAAACCTGATGCCACTGATAGCCACGAGATAATTCCCATTAAAACACTCACATCTTGAAACACCATATTTATCACATCAGTCAAAGCGCCATACTGAAAGATGGCATACAGTATTTATAGAAACATTTTAACGGTTTTGTTATAACTTCCTTAACTACAAAAAAAATGCAACATAAATCTGTTATCAAAGTTATATTTCATATTTAACTATTACTTACAATCAATAAAACTTATGTAAAATATTTATGCTACTGACTGATTCTACGACTGATTATACTATTGCTCTTCAAACTGAATGTCTCCAACAGAGAAAAAAACATATAAATAACTGAGTCATCAAGACACCTTAAAGGAATTATACTGAAAAGAAAAAGAAACGCATAATGGGTATTTCCGCTATATATTGTATGTTTAATATGCTACTGGTAATCGAATGGTACAGGGCGACATTATGCCTGTCCATTCGGAAAAAAGGTTTAAACAGCACCAAACACACCAATGGTTACCCCTTTAAAGTTTCATTATCAACAGAATGCGAGTTGGCTCAAGCAGGTGAGCAAACTTTGGCTTTAAACGTCAAACATAATACTAGAATGGCTTGAAACTTCAACATTTATCAATTTTGTGTAACAAAAGTATACTTTGATTAAAATTAATTACATGACAGAGTTGTCCTTTCTGTAATTAGTTGTGGCCCCTATTTGTACAAAACACGTTGAAATATATCTGGAATATCACCTGGAATTAGGTATGTATAATAGTGTAGTATAGGCAATTTGTTGATTATGCGTTTCTTTTTCCTTTCAGTATATTTACATTAGAGTACCATTTAGTTGTTAAAGGGGATTATATTAGGCTTTTCGTAGGCATTACGTGATCCCGCCTTAATTTCATTAAGCGATGGGAAGTCATATTAGCAGGATTTTATAACGTATATTTCGACAATAAAACACATTTAAAACATTTTTACTTGAAAATGCAATAACCTGTTTATAATTACCTATTAAATGTTTTAATTTTACAATAAGCACCTTTTTAAAGACGAAATAAATGTTTTATTTCATACCACAGACAACCCCGTTTTCGTTTCTTGGAGAAGGGGTATGAAAGTTAATACTCGGACAACGTAATGGGGCCTAGGAATCCAACTAAACCCTAAACCCCCTACATATATATAATGGACTGTTCTTTCTTTGAATTAAGACCATTCCATTTAGGTGAGAAAGGGGTATTTTGGGGGAAATGACTGATCAGCAGCCATACATTGTAAACCTTGATCAGCCTGCGAGTTACTCATGCTTAGAGGGTTAATGACACCACAAGAGTGCCTGATCGCATCAAATCATGCCTGGATACAATTCACTCAAGCAACATTATGAACAGGATGCTCAAGTGTTGCAGAGCAATATATACGTTCCCTATCGGGCATTTTTTTCAGCAACAGTGACCTTGACCTTAAATGCAATCCCAAACTTGCTTTTCATATAAGCCACCCACACACCAAGTTTCAGGCCAATATCTCATTCCTAAATAAAGTTAATGACAAGAAACAGTTGTCCTATTTTTAGTATCAGTGAATTTGACCTTGAACCCAGTGACCCCAAATGCAATCCCAAGCTTCCTTTTCATATAAGCTAACTTCCCATAAAGTTTCATTCCAATATCTCATTCCTAACTAAAGTTATTTAGCGGAAACCATTTTTCTATATTTGGTAACAGTGACCTTGACCCCAGGGACCCCAAATGCAATCCCAAGCTTTCTGTTTATATAAACTACCTACCCATAAAGTTTCATTCCAATATCTCATTCCTAACTAAAGTTATTGAGCGAAAACCATTTTCTCTGTATTTAGTAAAAGTGTGTTTTGAGTATTTTTTACAATTTCTGTTGCCATAGCAACCACAATTTTTATTAATAAAACAAAATGATCTGCATGATCTTCTAACTCCTTTTTACCTACACACAAATTTTAATTAATTTATCATAACCATTTCTTTTGATATCAAAGGATCCATGTATTTTGTGTATTTTTACTATTTCTGTTGCCATAGGAACCATATTTTTTGTCAGATCAATAAAATAAAATAACCAGCATAATTCCGTTCATTGCCCTCTACCAGCAGGTCAAGTTTCATAAACATATTTTAAATGCTTTTCTCAATATCGCAGGATCCATATTTGTGGGATGGACGGACTGACCGACTGATGGACAAAGGGCAAACCTACAGTCCCCTCCGGTGACACACCCGTAGGGGACAAATAAGCATCATACACGAGAGTATTCTCAAGCCTTATTGCAGAAACTCATCAACCCAGACATTATGGGCCATATATAGTCAACATCATTAAAACAAATTTATCACCGACAGAATGAGTTTGTTAAGGTACTTCCTGTTACATAATCTTGATTTATAATGATTGAGTAAATTACAATCTCATTAAAATCAGATCTTATTCCGTTTCCCTACATTAAGAATAGCTTCTTAGGAAGTATAAGAAATTTTTTATTTCTTTTAAATCTCTATAAATTATTTCCGCAATGCAAGCTGACAATGGTCTCGTCTCAGTTAAATGACGTTTTAACAGAGACATTTCCTAAAGAGAAATAGTAAAGCAGCAATGTAAAGCAGAACTGAAACTAAATGTAAATTCTACGTAGCATATTCCTCATATATTAACCACAAGAATCTACGTCCACAAGAATTCAACATAGCATATTTCTTGTACAACCAACACATACAACTTATTCATCCACAACAATGCCACATTTAAATAGCATATTCCGCATATAATAAAAGGAATACAGCATTCTCAAAGAATGCAATATCTATGTAGCAACATAGCATATTCCGCATATAATAAAAGGTATACAGCATTCTCAAAGAATGCAATATCTATGTAGCATAATAGCATATTCCTCATATAATAAAAGGTATACAGCATTCTCCAAGAATGCAATATCTATGTAGCAACATAGCATATTCCGCATATAATAAAAGGAATACAGCATTCTCAAAGAATGCAATATCTATGTAGCAACATAGCATATTCCGCATATAATAAAAGGAATACAGCATTCTCAAAGAATGCAATATCTATGTAGCATAATAGCATATTCCTCATATAATAAAAGGTATACAGCATTCTCCAAGAATGCAATATCTATGTAGCAACATAGCATATTCCGCATATAATAAAAGGAATACAGCATTCTCAAAGAATGCAATATCTATGTAGCAACAGAGCATATTCCGCATATAATAAAAGGAATACAGCATTCTCCAAGAATGCAATATCTATGTAGCAACATAGCATATTCCGCATATAATAAAAGGAATACAGCATTCTCCAAGAATGCAATATCTATGTAGCAACATAGCATATTCCGCATATAATAAAAGGAATACAACATTCCTAAAGAATGCAACATCTATGTAGCAAAATATTTATCATACAACCACAAGAATACAACATCTACATAGCGCTATATAAGGGCAGAGCATTTGTAGTCTGAAATGATAGGCTTACATTGCATGGGAAAATGGTGTTAGTCTGCATGCTATGACATGTTTGTATACTTTGGGTAATCAGTCAATAAGCAAAGATACCAGTAAAAAGAATGCTTTTCATGTTTCATTATCATTTGTGTCGTCTCGTGTTTCTCAATGACCTTGACTTTTGACCTACTGACCCCCAAATCAATAGGAATCATCGTCTCATCAAGGACAAAAAATATCAAGTTTAAAGACAGTGGTTGAAATCCTTCAAAAGTAATACAGCAAACTATTTTTCATTATAAGATCATTGTGACCTTAACCTTGATCTACTAACCCCAAAATCAATAGGAGTCTACTGCTAACCAAGATATAACTGCACAACACATAATTCAATTCATGCATTTAATCTCTTTTAAATGAGTGGAAGCCAATTTTCATTAAAAGATCACAGTGTCCTTGACCTATCGACCAGATAAAACAATAAGGGCTTCACCAAGATAAAACTGCTCAGCAAATCCATGAAGCTATTTCAAATGAGCGGGAACCAATTTTCATAAAAAGGTCTAATGACCTTGATATATGACCTTCTGACCCCAAAATCAATAGGGGTTATCCTTTCACCAAGGACACTCAAGATATAAAATTTACAGATAGGGGCGCAATTCTTCAAAATATATTGAGACAAAATGAATTTATGACACCGACGACACAACTAGGTCTTTAAGCATACTTATGCAATTAAACAATGAGATGATGCTATATAAAGCAATAATCATCCTGTCAATATGGAAGCTTTATCCACTTACTGTGACAGTCTCTCCCGACCCAACCTTTATCACAGAATCCTTGTCTTTTTTTAATGACTCTTTAAATTCCTTTATATCTTTCCTGGTCCACATTGAAGCGGCTGCAATGGGAGGTAACTCATCCTCTACAACACAATACAACATTTAGATATCACAACTAGCACACAATATCAAAGCAGAAAACTATAAAAAATATAAATATCTATGAATCTAGTGTAAACACAGCATAGACTGACAACTCTTCAACAGAATCAGAAATTTCATCGTAAATGCAAGTAGTGCAAATGAACCTTTTTTTTATATGGTGTCGATGATGCAAATACAGACGTTGTTATTTCTTGGCATAAACCCAAAATGAAATCCGAAACGGCCACAATTTTCAGAGATCAATGTTGTCATTAAATGTAACCAGTTAAAAAAAGATACTGCAGGCAATCTCTGAGTGGCAAGCCTCAGCTGGTTAATTTGAATAAAATTTGGAAGGAATTTGACTTAGCACATTAACATATTGTGTGAATTGAATTTGTAAGAACATGGCACAATCTGATATGAACAACCAAACCAAGCCTCATAGTTTTCTGTTCAGTAATTTTCAAATTTAAAACAAAAATTTGGCTCATGTTTTAGCATCCAATGTTCAATCTGTAAAATTTCTGCTTTGGAGATTTAGTTGCTTGTTTTGAATGATTCCTATTTTACAACTGTGCAGATATGCACGCTAACTCGGTGTAAGCCTAAACTGACAAATGCTACTGTTCAGAAACACTATTTCATATTTTGCAGAATTCTAACAAGAAACATAAATTTCTCAATTTTTGAGAAATTTATCTTTCTTGTTAGAATTATGCGAGCTATGAAATGGTAACAAAATGTCAAATGTACTGGCAAGGAAAAGCTATCAGGTTATTTGGTTCAGATAGGGAAATTACAATTTTCTGTATAACCGTTTTCATTGGAATCACATGAACCCAATTCCCATGGAATATTATTGAAGTCTGGCATCCAATAAATCACCCACAGTTTTAGTATTATGCATGGTTACAAAACTTCACACAAAACAAAGAGAATTTCATTTACCACTTATCTTGTAATGCGGTAATTTATATTTTGATCTCGGAAATTTAACCACTCGAGGCCGGCCAAAACCGGTTTACACTAGAGACAACGCACAGAACACAGTGACTAATCGCTCCACTCACTGTGGCAGTGGCTAGTGATCCAATGTGTAAAACATTCTCTCTATTTTCTCGCATTTGATCGCGGAATTGCACAATATCTTTGTTAAGCCACATATCTGCCGGCTCAATTGTGGGGAACTTTAATGGAGACTCCACTGAAATGTACCATCAAATTCGCAATTTCTCAATAGAATACACCTAATGATTCACTAAATATACCATAAAATCCAACATTTCTCTTTAGAATACATCTCATAAATTCAATAATGCTCAATCTAGAGCCTTTTACACTTAAATCCCACAAGACATTCTGATATTTTTCAGGCTTTTCAAGAGAATATTTTCTATTAAATTAAATGCAAAAACACATTAGGAAGATAAAAACTACAAGGTGAAATATCCCAAAATGATCTAATGTAAAAAAACATGACTGGATTAATTTTGATCAGCTCACTTGTTAGTTATTGCGTGGTGGATACCATGTTATATGACCCAGGCTTACGTGTTTACCCATAATTGTAATTTTAATATTTCAACTCAGATTGTTTCTTAGAGTATTTTTTCATAATTCCCATTATCATCTTACATTTTAAAATAACAGAAATATTCATTTTAAAGGTACTGGAGGGGAAAAAATTATGAATGTCAATCCAAATAATTTGGATTTGAAATATGGTCAAAAACATCATAAATAGAATATAATAACAATTGCCGGTGCCAAGACACCCAGTTGGAATCAACAGAATGTCGATGAAGAAAATAGGTCGGATAAACCAGTTATTTTGTGGTGGAGGCAGACCACCCACTTTTCCTGGGTAAAACCAGTAGTGTACACCTCCCGCCATCCGTAAGAATCGAAACTTCCTACTAACAAGTCGAGCTACCAGTGGAATTCGAACCCGTCCGATATAATCGAATAATAATGACGTATACAACAGAAACTTACATTCTGCTGGTTTTCCAGGCAAAACTTATTCATACGCAATAACTGACTGTTCCAACATTCAATTTCTAACTCCGCCCTCTATTGTTCAAGTGTCAAGTTCCCACAAGTACTGACCATGTGCCTTATTGTATTTTCGACTTGTTTGTGGGACATGTGCTTTTTGTACAGGTATAAATACCTATTTTACATTTAATTGGCTCAAATCTCTGGTGGATATAAGCTAAACTGACATATCAGAACTATTGTTTGAGGCGCTTGTTTCAGCCAAAGGTTTTTCTGAAGTAGTTTGAGCAATTTAAATAATACGTACATCAGTTATATATCATTAGAAGTGGCATTTTCAGTGGTAAATAAAACTACTTTACTTTTGAAAGTCGATTGAGAAATAAATATTTTACAGCAAAAATATTTTTTGCATGTGACTTTTCCCATGTAAATTCCTTGTCGGTGGGACAGCAGAAAGTTACGAAATTTCAAATAACTTCAGTGATCCTTCATAATTTGCTATAAAACTTTCAGGGTGTCTTAGTTTACTAATATCCAACAATTTAAAACCATTTTTGGATAACAATTCTAAAAAAAAATGTTTTTCAAATTGTTCATGCAGCAGAATGCTATAAAACTTTCAGGGTGTCTTAGTTTACTAATATCCAACAATTTAAAACCATGTTTGGATAACAATTCTAAAAAAAAATGTTTTTCAAATTGTTCATGCAGCAGAATTTTACATTGAAAATGACCCATCAAAATCAACTTTCGCACATGAATCTTTTATTTCTCAACCGATTTTCAAGAGTAAGGTATTTTTATTTACCACTAAAAATGTATGTTTGACTGGTATACAATGTATTTAGGTAGCGGATTAATTTTATCTTAAAAGTCCAAAAAATCTTTGGCTGAAACAAGCGCCCCAAACAATAGGTAGTAAACCAGATGCAACGTGAGGACTGATTAAGTGCATTAGATATTTTATATGAAACTGAAGCCCTTTATAATGGTTTCATTAATACTTGGGATGATATCTACAATAGGGATAAATCTGGGCTAAATTTCAACAACGTCATATACTGCGTAAACCTCTCAAGACGATGTCCGACATAATATATCTATACTTTTGTAAGCAATGAACTGTTTGTCCATTTCAATCTATTTTTAGAACATACTATAATTGAGATTGAGCCCTATTCTTCCACATTGCCTCATGTCCCCTTTAAGAAAAAGATGACTGGCAGATATTTAAATTTTATGACCGACCACATGCCATGTTGTTGGCTTGGGGACTATATTTTACAGTTATAAATAAAAGAATATTCCGAGGGCTCAACACAAAACTGTTCTATCTCTTTCTTTATTCATATGTAGTAGACTAGCTTTACGCTGAGCCCTCGATTCATAAATGCTACAGATTAAGATAATAACTGCAGCATACTTTCAGACCCTCATTAATGGACTGCATAGAATTTCCCCCAATATTGACAGATATGCAAGTCTCTTAAAATCAAAATAAACAGAAACTATTTTGAAAGCACCAATCACAAACTGACCTCCTTCTTCATCTTTGGACTCCTCCCCATCAGCATCACCATTCTGCTGTGACTCTGTGTTAGTGGGTGGAACTATGGGACCATTCTTTACAAGGGGCGGGGCCTGTACAGCATGTTTGGGTGTGGCTTCAGGAGACCCCGTCTTCTGATTGGCCTGCATGACCTGTAGCTGCTGATACTGTTGTTGTTGATGCAGCAACTGTTGCTGGTAGACCTGTTGCATGTACTGCTGGAAATGTTGTTCTTGTAACTGCACTATCAACTCCTCCTGCTGCAAAATAACAGGTTTTATATGGATTGCAATGGAAATTTAGTTAAATCATTAGACATGTTCCGATCTAAAGTTATCAAACAGATCCAAGAACGTAAATGATTTGCATTTTTAAAAAATGCTTTTAAAAATGAAATGCAAATGGAGCGCAAACGGAATGCAAACGGAGCCAAACGGAACGCAACTGGTACCTACCCATAATGTTTCATTCCAATATCTCATTCCTAACTAAAGTTATTGAGCGGAAATCGCTATTCTGTTTTTAGTAACAGTGACCTTGACCCCAGCGACTCCAAATGCGATCCCAATCTTCCCTTTCGTATAAGCTACCTACCCATAAAGTTTCATTCCAATATCTCATTCCTAACTAAAGTTATTGAGCGGAAACTGTTTTTCTATATTTAGTAATGGTGACCTTGACCCCCAGTGACCCCAAATGCAATCCCAAGATTCCTTTTCATAGAAGCTACCTACCCATAGTTTCATTCCAATATCTCATTCCTAACTGAAGTTATTGAGCAGAAACCATTTTTCTATTTTCAGTAATGGCAACCTTGACCCCAGTGACCCCAAATGCAATCCCAAGCTTCCTTTTCTTATAAGCTTCCTACCCATAAAGTTTCATTCCAATACCTCATTCCTAACTGGTTACTGAGTGGAAACCAGTTTTTCTACTTTTAGTAACAGTGACCTTGACCCCAAATGCAATCCCAGGCATTCTTTTCATATAAGCTACCTACACACAGAGTTTCATTCCAATATCTCATTCCTGAACTGAACTTACTGAGTGGAAACCTTTTTTTCTATTTTTAGAAACAGTGACCTTGACCTTGAACCCAGTGACTCCAAATGCGATCCCAATCTTCCCTTTCGTATAAGCTACCTACCCATAATTTTTCATTCCAATATCTCATTCCTAACTAAAGTTATTGAGCGGAAACTGTTTTTCTATTTTTAGTAATGGTGACCTTGACCCCCACCCCAGTGACCCCAAATGCAATCCCAAGATTCCTTTTCATAGAAGCTACCTACCCACAGTTTCATTCCAATATCTCATTCCTAACTGAAGTTATTGAGCGGAAACCATTCTTCTATTTTTAGTAATGGCAACCTTGACCCCAGTGACCCCAAATGCAATCCCAAGCTTCCTTTTCATATAAGCTTCCTACCCATAAAGTTTCATTCCAATATCTCATTCCTAACTGGTTACTGAGTGGAAACCAGTTTTTCTACTTTTAGTAACAGTGACCTTGACCCCAGTGACCCCAAATGCAATCCCAGGCATCCTTTTCATATAAGCTACCTACACATAGTTTCATTCCAATTATCTCATTCCTAACTGAACTTAATGAGCGGAAACCTTTTTTTCTATTTTAAGAAACAGTGACCTTGACCTTGAACCCAGTGACCCAAATTCACTCCGAAGCTTCCTTTTCATATAAGCTACCTACCCATAAAGTTTCATTCCAATACCTCATTCCTAACTGGTTACTGAGTGGAAACCAGTTTTTCTACTTTTCGTAACAGTGACCTTGACCCCAGTGACCCCAAATGCAATCCCAGGCATCATTTTCATATGAGCTACCTACACATAGAGTTTCATTCTAATATCTCATTCCTAACTGAACTTACTGAGCGGAAACCTTTTTTTCTATTTTTAGAAACAGTGACCTTGACCTTGAACCCAGTGACCCAAATTCACTCCGAAGCTTCCTTTTCATATAAGCTACCTACCCATAAAGTTTCATTCCAATAACTCATTCCTAACTGAAGTTATTAAGCGGAAACCGTTTTTCTATTTTTAGTAACAGTGACACTGACCTTGACCCCTGTGACCCCAACTGTAATCCCATGTTTCCTTTTCATATAAGCTACCTACCCATACAGTTTCATTCAAGTATCTCATTCCTAACTAAAGTTATTGAGCGGAAACCTTTTTTTTTAATTTTAGTAAAGTGACCTTGACCTTGACCCCAGTGTGCACAAATGTAATCCCAAGGTTCCTTTTCACATAAGCTACATACCAATAAAGGTTCATTCGAATATCTCATTCCTAACTGAAGTTATTGAGCGGAAATAAAGTGTGACAGACTGACAGACAGACTGACTAACGGAGTGCAATCCTTAAAACAAGACACATCATGCCATACATTTGGATCTTTAAGGACCTATTTCACAACCCTAAACAATCATTGAAATTTGAAAGCTTGCTTATTTACTGCTAACACGCTACATGACTGATTACTCTACTCTGATGAAAAAAAAAGCAAGCAAATAAACTAATAAGCTGTACTAAATACAAAACTCACTGATAATTCATTGTTTTTAGAAGAAAAACAACAAAACATAACTAATAATGAAGAACCTGCTTTTATGTTTTAATATGTTGGTTTCATGCAAAAGATGTATTGGGAGGGCCTGGTCAACTGAAACAAAATTGAATACCACCATTTTCTTATGCAACTCTACCTAAACAGTGATATATACTGAAAGAAACGCAGGGTGCGTATTTCTGCTATATATTGCATATACTGCACACATAATTCCATATATATTCCAAGGAAATCCCAAGATGTTTTGTAAAAAAAAAAGTGCAGTTAGTGAGAGAAAGGACACAACTGTGATGTTGTAGACGTTTTAATCACAGTACACGTTGTAAAAAGAAATTAATAAATGCTGAAGTTCCTCTTTGAAAAATTGAGCCAGTTCAGTACTGTATTTAATGTTAAGTGATTGCAACATTTAAAGCCTAAGTTTGCTCACCTGCTTGAGCCAAATGCGCATTCTGACGATAATGAAACTTTAAGGGGGTAACCATTGGTGTGTTCAGTGCTGTTTAAACCTTCTTTCTAAAAGGACAGGCCTAATGTCGCCCTGTACCATTCGATTAGCCGTAGCATATTAAACATACAATATATAGCGGAAATACGCACCCTGCGTTTCTTTTTCCTTTCAGTATACAATTACTTATACAAATTCTCTTCCCCACAAATACAACAGGCTGGAAATAGGTCCTTAAAGTAAACCCATTATTTCCAGTGGTTAACAGGGAGCCTTAATTACTGACGCAAGCTCTCATCAGTCTTTTAGTACGACTTGACTTTGAACTGTGATAGCATCATCATCAGAAACCTCCATTAGTATTAACATTTTACCGAGATTAATTGGAAATAAAAGACACTAAGTGGCATCACTCCTAATGAGAAAAAGACATATAATATGTTGATACATGGAGTAAAGTATACAGGATACACGGGTTCATAAATGCTCTAGTTTATTGATTTATTTGTCGTGCTAGAACGCTACCATTAATATTTTATCGACACAGGTAAACTGATCGTAAGCGCGTTATATCTGAAAAGTTAAAATTTCGGACAACATCTCAAAATAGGCAGTTTTTACAGCCTCTTTCTTTTTTACGGCTTTCTGTTAGAATCAACATCACGAAATTACCTTCTTGACAAAGATAAATATGACTACTATTGACTTTTTGTTATTATTAATGCCTAATATAACCCGTACTTAGTATCTCGTTTGCAATAGCTCTGTACCATTTTTAATTTGAAAAATTTCAAATTTAAAATTTCAGATGAGATCTCAAAAGAGGCATTTTCATCACGTCTTTTTAGGCTTTGTCTTAGAATCACCACCATGAAATTACCTTCTTGACAAAGATAAATATGTCTACTATTCACTTTTTTGTATTATTACTGCCTAATATAACCCATAGTCTCGTATCTCGTTTGCTACACTGTCACCATTTTTTATTTGGCGGCGAGTGGCGCCATCATTGTTACACGGAACCGTCATGTAAAATGTGCTTTTATACATGCAAACAAAAACACTCTCTGTATCAGAGGACACAATGTGAATAAACAATATTTATGTTTACATTTCGCACCTTTATTGAGCTGGTACTAAGTGCAACAATTTATAAGAATCTGTTGTTTTGCACACACGCGCGCAACAACGGGAAGTAGTCATTTTCACGCAGTAGCGAAACACGCGCGACAACATAAAACGGTCCGTGGTTTATACATGTATATACGAGGATTAATCTTAAAAAAATAAAAGAGCAGAGAATTAAATCAGGAGTAGCAAAAGTACATTTAATGTGATTGTCATGAAGATTTTATGTAAATTATATACAGATTGTTGAAAAACAAGCGTGTTGAAGAGACCCAAGAGGGCTTATAAATGCTTTATTGATATAGATTGCCATAAGTACAACTTTGCAGAATGACAAACAAGAGAACCCCGAGGACCTGTGAACCATCTACTGGTATAGGGTCACCATAAGTACAACTTTGCACAGTGACAAACAAGAGGACCTCGAGGACCTGTGAACGATCTACTGGTATAGGGTTACCATAAGGACAACTTTGCAGAATGACAAACAAGAGGACCAAAGAACGATCTACTGGTATAGGGTCACCATAAGTACAACTTTGCAGAATGACAAACAAGAGGACCTGTGAACGATCTACTGGTATAGGGTCACCATAAGTACAACTTTGCAGAATGACAAACAAGAGGACCTAAGAACGATCTACTGGTATAGGGTCACCATACGTACAACTTGCAGAATGACAAATATGAGGACCTGTGAACGATCTACTGGTATAGGGTCACCATACGTACAACTTGCAGCATGACAAATATGAGGACCTGTAAACGATCTACTGGTATAGGGTCACCATAAGTACAACTTTGCAGAATGACAAACAAGAGGACCTAAGAACGATCTACTGGTATAGGGTCACCATAAGTACAACTTTGCAGAACGACAAACATGAGGTCCTGTAAACGATCTACTGGTATAGGGTCACCATAAGTACAACTTTGCAGAATGACAAACAAGAGGACCTGTGAACGATCTACTGGTATAGGGTCACCATAAGTACAACTTTGCAGAACGACAAAGATGAGGACCTGTAAACGATCTACTGGTATAGGGTCACCATAAGTACAACTTTGCAGAATGACAAAGATGAGGACCTGTGAACGATCTACTGGTATAGGGTCACCATAAGTACAACTTTGCAGAATGACAAAGATGAGGACCTGTGAACGATCTACTGGTATAGGGTCACCATAAGTACAACTTTGCAGAATGACAAATATGAGGACCTGTGAACGATCTACTGGTATAGGGTCACCATAAGTACAACTTTGCAGAATGACAAACAAGAGGACCTGTGAACGATCTACTGGTATAGGGTCACCATAAGTACAACTTTGCAGAATGACAAAGATGAGGACCTGTGAACGATCTACTGGTATAGGGTCACCATAAGTACAACTTTGCAGAATGACAAATATGAGGACCTGTGAAGGATCTACTGGTATAGTGTCACCATAAGTACAACTTTGCAGAATGACAAACATGAGTACCTGTGAAGGATCTACTGGTACAGGGTCACCATAAGGACAACTTTGCAGAATGACATACATGAGGACCTCGAGGACCTGTGAACGATTTACTGATATGGGGTCACCATTTGTACAACTTGGCAAAATGACAAACAAGAAGCCCAAAAGGGACTGTAAATGCTCTACTAGTACAGGATCACTATTTGTACAGGCTTTATGCCTTGTGGATTCAAAGAAGTTGTTTCTCTAAACAAGTGGATGTAAAACAGAACGCTGGAACATAGGTCAAAATTTAACATCAATGTTCAGCATTTGAACAAACTTGATAAGCTTATGGTACATGCAATATATGCGCCCTAGCTCTTATGGTTTTAGAAAAGGAGGTTGTTCAAGTGTCTGTATATAAATTTGTGAAAAACATGACTGTGACCTTTGGGGTTTGTTCAAATTTATTACCATTTCATCAAATTAGTAAAGGACTATAACGTAATGCTACATGCAAATATTTGAACTCTTGTAGATTTAGAGAAGATTTTTTAAAGATTTTCCTATTTAACTCTATGTAAAACTATCGCCCCTGAGGCAGGACCCAATTTGACTACAGGAACTCTAGTTGAACAAATCTGACAAAGGACCATAAGCTAATTGCAGAAAATGAAGTATATGAGCGCTTTTGATTTCAGAGAACAAAATTTAAGCTTTTCCCAATATGCCTATGTAAAACTTACAGTTTGACAAAGGGTTACACATCCCTTGAAATATCTGAAACCCCTTGTACCCTTAATTAAACTTCATTAACTTTAACTCACTCGGAAAATTTGTTCGAGAGATTGGTAGCTAAGAGTCATCTGTAGAGTATGGCGTGACTAGATTGAGTATTGTCAGACAACTAGTTAGACCGTTTTACCTGTATGCTAGTCCTCGCGGCAATTTTCTGAACGTATAATTGGATAGCTAAATACTAATTACTATATCGGTCTTCACTGTAATTTGCAAGGCGCAAAACCACTTACGGTAAGTTAGTGTTTTAGTAAAGTAAATCAATACATCAACTGAATAAAAGTGCAGACCCTCTATCGAGGAAAAACAGATTCATCCAAAAATAAAGTTTCCCGCTAATTGTGATATTTATCACAAGGATAATAATATTACTGATCAATATGCATATGCATGATACGGTATTGGCAGGCCGAGACTAGGTTTTGAGACACTACATTAGTAGTGACATGCACAACCAACCCGCTTGACTGTTTTGCAGCTCATCTAGTCGATAGGTTTCTACGGCTATAATTTATCATAATAACGTAAAACTGCCATACATATGCCAACTGTCAACCATCTAGATCAACATCAAATAACGTAGGACGTGCGAAAAAACTGAGTCTAACACAACTTTTGTAAACCTTGGATTAAACTGAATTTGATTATTTGAATATTCTCGATGTAACAGAAATAATTACAATAGGAAACTATATATTATATTTATCATATAATATTTGCTTACGGAGATGATGTATCAATAATAACAGATGTGTTCACTAAAATCTCAGCAACAAACGTTTGCGGTAGATCAACATGAAACATGTTTGCCGCTAAAGGTTCACTGAAGCCGACCCAACGCAAACATCCAAATGCTATAAACACGCAACATTTCCAGGTTTACAGTATGCAGAGAAGCCCATGAAAACAAAAGATATCACGACTATCACCAGATAATGATTCCAGTCACACAAACATATCACCATGAAGTTGCCAGATAATGGCATATCACAATGAACTTGTCAGATACATATCACAATGAACTTGCCAGATAATGACATTGCCATGAACTTTGCCAGATAATGACATATCATAATGAAGTTGCCAGATAATGACATATCAAAATGAACTTGCCAGATAATGACATCATCATGAACTTTGCCAGATAATGACCTATCCCCAAAAACCTAGCCAGATAAAAACGTATCACAATGAACTTTCCAGATAATGACATATCCCCATAAACATTGCCAGATACATATCACAATAAACTTGCCAGATAATGACATATCACAATGAACTTGCCAGATAATGGCATATCACCATGAACGTTGCCAGATAATGACATATCTCCACAAACCTTGCCAGATAATGACATATCACCAGGAACTTGCCAGGTAATGACATATCACCATGCATTTTGCCAGATAATGACATATCACCATGAACTTGTCAGATAATGGCATATCACCATGAACTTTGCCACATAATGACAAATCTCCACAAACCTTGCCAGATAATGACATATCATTTTGACCTTTGCCAGATAATGATATATCACCAGGAACTTGCCAGATAATGACATATCACCTCGACCTTTGCCAAATAATGATGTATCACTGGGAACTTGCCAGGTAATGATGACATATTACCTGGAACTTGACAAATAATGGCATATCACCATCAACTTTCCAGATAATGCCTTATCACCACAAACTTTGTCAGATAATGACAGCACCAAGAACTTGCCAGATAATGGACACATCACCATCAGCTTAGCCAGATAATGACATATCACCTTCAACTTAGCCAGATAATGACATATCACCTTCAATTTAGCCAGATAATGACATATCACCTTCAACTTAGCCATATAATGACATATCACCTTCAACTTAGCCAGATAATGACATATCACCTTCAACTTAGCCATATAATGACATATCACCTTCAACTTAGCCAGATAATGACATGTCATCTTCAACTTAGCCAGATAATGACATATCACCTTCAATGACATATCACCTTCAACCTAGCCAGATAATGGCATATCACCTTCAACTTGCCAGATAATGACATATCACCAGGAACCTCACCAGATAATGATCACAGTTACATACTACAAAGTGAAGAGCAGCTACTTGACATTGTACATTAATGTATTTTATCGGCCAAATATATTACTGATATTTTTAATTAAGAGCTCTGATCATAATCATAAACTTTTTTTTTTTGCTGTTTCCTTACCCTCTCTAGAACAACTACACAACTCACAACTTTACACAGCCACAAAAAATGCTACCTTTGAATTGCCTTTATTTTACTGTCTTAAAAAAAAGCACCTACCTCTCTACAACAGCAAACACAATATTTGTTAAGGATGGCCAAAAATGGAAAAAAAAACTGGAATTTCACTATGTTTGAACATGAACTGAATGTTGTTTAACGACTCAGCAACACAGTATAGGTTATTTAGAGAGAAGGGAAGGATACATAGGAATACTCTTATTATCGAATAGATTCCTATGGTTCTTTAACGTGCTCGGAGGATAGACGGATACACGGGACCGCCCGGTTTACGTCCCCATCCGACGGACGAGGCTAAGGGAAAGTGTCTTGCCCAAAAACACACCGACGGAACTCAGTGGCACCACGGAGGATTGAACCCGGGGCCTCCGGTTACAAATCCGCCACGCTAAAACTGCGCCATGCCAGCCCTCCAATCATGGGCATAATCCAAGTATTATGTGTGATGTTAAATTTCAATATCAGTACCTAAAAGTCATATTATATCTATTTTTCAATTTAGATCAAGAAAGCTCACTCAATAAATCATCACACACAAAAAATTAAAACTGAATAAATCCTTTTTCACTTTTTATCACAAAAGTAGTGTTTTCCCCCCCATTATTATCAATTTTCAATTTAGAGAAAAAAATGGAACAAAAATACTATAACTGAACTCCTACGCAAAACCCGATCAAAACACAAAATAATTTAAAACTGAATAAATCCTTTTTCACTTTTTATCACAAAAGTAGTGTTTTCCCCCGTTATTATCAATTTTCAATTTAGAGAAAAAACTCAACAACACAACACAATGCGCTTCACGTGCATTACCTGTTTCTCGCTGCCAGGACTCTGTTGTTGCGCATACTGTTTAAACTGGGTGGCAGTCTGCTGGTTAAGTGCCGCTCGAATCTGATTCCTGAAGAAAATCAATACTCACTATAAAATTGTCACAGTGCATCGCAGCTATGTTCTGACAGGCTTGATTCTCATACATAATATAATGGATTACGGTTTAAAGCAGCTGGAAGAAAATAATATTTGTTTCCAATACTTTGATAACTTATAGTACAGAAATAAGTGCTACAGATAAGCTTTCAGCGCAATGCGTGTTGTACGCATGAAAACAATAACAACAAAACAATATGTATTTACATTTACAAATACAAATGCATATTCTTAACAAGAGGCTCTCTTGGGCCTGTGGACACTCTACTGGCTTAAATGGCTCTTTTATCAAGGGTTGTCGTCATAAAATTTAACTTTACATGGCGATGACATGGATAACTAGGCTTGGCACTCATCATCCCAACAAGATTCATTGAAATCCATCCAGGAGTTCAGAAGAGACTAGTCTGGACAAAGTTTGTGTATTAACACCTTTAAAAAGGGCCATAACTCCACCAACAAATCTTTCAACTAGCACGATGACATGCAAAACTAGGCTTGGTACTGGTCATCCCTGCAAAGTTTCGTTGAAATCCATCCAAGGGATCAGGAAAAGTAGTCCGGACGAAGTTTGTGTAATAAAACCTTTAAAGAGCCACAACTCAGCCAAAAATGGTGATAATATGCACAACTAGGCCTGGAACTGATCATCCCTAAATATTTTCGATGAAATCTCGCCAAGGGTTCAGGAGAACTAGTCCAGACAAAGTTTGTGTATTAAAACCGTTAAATGGCCCATAACTCCGCTAAAATCAATCAACCGGAACACGGTGACGATATGTATAAGTAGGCTTGGTACTGATCATACCTGCAAAATGAAGGTCCCATTGTCTTAATGAAGCAAAATATTGCGTTTTTTAACTAACTCCAGAAATCAAGGGCCATAACTTTGGTGTAAATCCAATTTGGTTGGTTTTCAAACTTGCCCAAGCTTTGTATCGGTCTATCCTCCGAGCACGTTAAAGAACCATAGGAATCTATTCGATAATAAGAGTAGGGCAGGTTCCCGGATTCCTATGTATCCTTCCCCTCTCTCTGGGGCGGCTCTAAATAACATATACTGTGTTGATGAGCCGTTAAACAAAATTCAATTCTTTGATAGTAACAATCTGGTTAAGTTTGGTAAAGATCGGATGAAAAATGAAGACCCTATCGTCTTAAAGGGGTTGATGCACTATTTTCAAACACAGTTTTAAAGGGCTCTGAAAAACGTGAAAAAAGCTGAAAGAATTATCAAAATGCCATGAAAAGTAAAGGAGATATGACCTATTGAAAATGTGCAAAGAAACATAAATGGAGGCGGCCATCTTTGAACGATGACGTCATCGTGCCTTTTTGCCATATATGGCATATTGATAAAATGTCTTTTAAAGCAAAGAAAATCACTGCAAATGAAAAATAATACTAAAATGTATACATTTTACATCTGTATATTTATTTTTAATCAATTTGCAGTGGTTTTCTTTGCTTTAAAATACATTTTGTCAATATGCCATATATGGTAAAAAGGCGCGATGTCGTCATCGTTCAAAGATGGCCGCCTCCATTAATGTTCTTTGCAAATTTTCAATAGGTCACATCTCCTTTATTTTTATGACATTTCGAAAATTCTTTCAGCTTTTTCCAAGTTTCTCAAAGTCCTTTTAAATAAATCATATTTGAAAATAGTGCATCAACCCCTTTAAGGTGGCAAAATACAACATTTTTAACTAAATCAAGGTCAGTAGAGCTAAAAACAAGTCTTGTAAAATGTTTACTGTTCAGTCATTACCATAAAATATATCGCAGCCTCTTGCCCTTACATATATATATATACAATCAACATTGCTCATCTTAAACGGCATTAATTTGTGTCAAACAGCCGACAAAAATGACACTTTTTTTTTCTTGCAAGCATCTACTAATACATTTTTTGGAGGCACTTCATTGTCATTCAGTACTCAAACTTCAATAAGCATCTATTGAGTATGACTGGGCACACTCTATTTTCCTAAGCTATTAGTGTGTACATTGGAATTTGGTTTTGAATATTTATCAGCGATTTTTTAATGTCTCTTTGTAAGCATTACTTTGAGTTTAAATGCGTTTTTGGTGAAAATTAATATATTATGCTTAATCATCAGGAGCACTGAGAAATCTGAAAATAATTATTTATACACTTGGTTGGATCCAGGATTTCAGATTGGGAAGGTGGGTGTGTGGGTGGGTTTTTCGATGGGTGAGTGTTGTCGGAGGGGTTGGTGTTGTTTTTTGGTAGTGTGGGGGATGGGGGAGTAGGGTGAATACCATGCCAAAAAACAATAAAGAAACAATGTTCAGCTTATGTTTTATGCTTTTCAGCAACAAACACAAATCCATGCTCGGCACAAGTCCTCAAATCTATGACATATTGTCAACCTCCATTAGCAGCTGGATATCAGCATTTATTGGTACCTGTCTGTTGACAGTGCACTTCAATATATAATGGTAATTATTAACTATGACACAAATCAATTTTGTCATAGTTCACATTTCTGTGTGAGTAATAACTTGTGGATTATGAACTTATCAATGTTTCCCCACTACCCCCCACCATGCCCAGGGAAATTATGTCTAGGGTAGCTAATATCATTATCCCCTTGTTGGTACCAGATTCCACCTAATTCACATCTAACAGGAATTACTTTCTGTCTAATCTCATACATGTGATACCTCACGGAATTCTAAACCTCCTCCCGGCCCCATGGAATTGTGTGAAAAACTCCCGTAAAATTGCTAAACTTGATTTTTCCAAAATCATTGGTCTATTTCCTTTGTTTGGTATATATTTGCGTTTGCGAGACGTCATGTGACATACCTGGATGATTTTAGTTGGAGTGGGAAGGGGATGGGGCGCATCCTTTTAAATCTCAGCTCAGATGCCCTTCCCCTCCTTTTCTCCATCCCAACTCCCAGTTTTTGCCTATACAAGCCTAAGTAAAACTGTGACCCCCAGGTGGGGCCAAATGTGACCAATGGGTTACCATTTGAACAAACTTGGTAGAAGACCATAAGCTAATAGCAAATGCAAAATATTAAACCTCTGGCTCTTGCAGTTTCAGAGAAGAAGATTTTTAAGTTTTTCCTATACATGTCTATGTAAAACATGTGACCCTTGGGGCGGGGTCAAATGTGACCCGAGGGTCACCATTTGAACAAACTTGGTAAAGGACCATAAGCTTATAGTAAAAATGCAAAATATTAAACCTTTGGCTGTTGCAGTTCCAGAGAAGAAGATTTTTTTTCAGTTTTTCCCTATACAAGCATTTATGTAAAATTGTGACCCCGGGGCGGGGCAAGATGTGACACCAGGGTCACCATTTGAACAAACTTGGTAAAGGACCATAAGCTTATAATGTCAAATATCAAACCTCTGGCTCTTGTAGTTTCCGAGAAGAAGATTTTTAAAAAAAATATCCTATATAAGTCTATGTATAATTGTGACCCCCGGGCGGGGACAAATTTGACCCAAGGGTCACCATTTGAACAAACTTAGTAGAGGACCATAAGCTGATGCTACATGTAATACATGAGAGCTCTGTGCCTTGTGGTTTCAGAGAAGAAGATTTTTAAAGTTTTTTCCTATATGTCTATATGAAAAACATGTAAAACCTCAATATACAAACTTTGGACCCCGGGGCACGGCCACTTTTGACGACGGAAGACGGACAACACACCATCTCATAAGCTCTGCTGGCCCTTGGCCAGTAGAGCTAAAAATTGTCACAATCTCCCAAATAATGTGTTTTAAAAAATCCAAAATGGCAGACATTTAAAAAAAAAATTGACATTGCCGATAGATGACGTACTACTTTTCGTTGCCATGCGTTACCAAATATTTAATAGATGTAGGAAAATATCAAGGCTGCTCCCCTACTGCATAGTCAATAGCTAATATGTAATATGCCTTCTAGCGTGGTCGTGTGAGCGGGCATCATATATTTCGAGCTAGCATTCAAAATGCCTTTTTCAAAATTTGAGTTTTTTTCCCAGACTTATTTGCATTTATGCTCATATTTATTTCACTGAAAGGAATTCACAGTTATTTGTTAATGCTAAATAGGCATCGAACTTATGGCTAGTGTAAATTTAAAGTCAAAATTACTCTGTCACAAATAAAATCACATATTACGAAAGAACCACACAACAAATAATACAACATCTTAAACCAGATTTAATGTGATGTACTTGCATTTAAAAAGCAAGTTTTCAAATATGATAAATACTAAACTCTGTTTGAACGTACTGTATGATATAGGATGCAAATAAATGAGCTTTAATGTTTAATGGGACTGATAATAAATCCTTAAGAAAACTGTATATCATAGAATTCAAGGGATTCAATAATTTAATCTCCAATTTGTTCAACTTCAGCTCACTAATTGACATTCTTCAGAATTAATGATGACACGTGATTTGAGATTCATACGATACGTGATTTGAGATTCATATGCAAAGCAATTTCAATATGCGTGGTGAACACTAGCCCAAATATGGTATTCAACATTTATTTCATGAAAATATGTCCAAATAAACAAACTTGTGTTAGGGCACTCGTTTGTTTATGCAGGTGTATTTTCACTCAGGATAGAAATCCCGTATTGAAAAACTCATGGTAATTAAACTCCAAATATAATCACCAGTTAGCCCTTAACCCGCTACATTTATATAATGGACTGTTCTTTCTTTAAATTAAGACCATTCCATTTATGTGGCAAAGGGATGTTTTGGGGAAATGACTGATCAGCAGCCAGACATTGTAAACCCTGATCAGCCTGCGAGTTATCTGGGTTAACAATGGACATCAAGGCTATTAAGTCGTGCTTAGTGGGTTAAGGGTTAGTACTATGCAAAAACAATTTGCTTTATACTATTCAAAAATCTTATAAATAATATCATTGATTGAACAGCTACAAGTTATGCAGAAAGACTAACGTGACAGTGAGACTATAACGAGATTGTCATGTGTCATTCAATGCATTATGCTATTTAAGTCGCGGCTTTATTACACTCACAGAGACCTTGTTATGTGACAAACGACATTTATCATTGCTGTGCTTATTTCCTCCTTGTTACACTAATTTCAGTCATTATGTTGTCAACCATTAATATATGACCTTCTCAAAGGTTACCCTTCCCTTAAGTTCACATGGCCAATATAAAACAATTGTGTGGATCACACTGTACTGTCACTTATTTTTTTACAAATTTAAATATTTTTAAATATCCAAGAAAAACTAGAAGGGTGTTCCATGGAACACTTGTGTCACCTGCCATGTGCTGATTTTAGCCAGTTATGAGCTTGGTTAGTGTGCAGGTTAAGAGTTTTATGAAAAGGGGCATTACTCTGCCAAAATGAAAGTCAAAATTATTGGACATGTGTAACACCATTCCTTCAGGTAAGATGAAAATGTCAGTGTGTGTGAAGTTGCAGGTTAAAGTGTGACGTACAACAGACAATGACAGACAAAAAAAATTCTAAGTATCTGCCATGCTACGCAGGCGACACAAAATTATAATTTAAAAGAAATCCAGACAGGGCTCGACATTAACTTTATGGACATCTTGCCCATGGGGCAGGTTAACTCTGAAATTTACATGCCCATGCTAGTTTGCTGGTTGCCCAATTATTTAGACCCAAAGCTTTTATTTTATAAGGATGTACTGTTTGAGGCTTCACGAGTATTAGACCGTAATGATATAACTACCACAACACCTTTCTGAGAATTCTAAAAGCTGGTCTAAAACTTACAATGTCACAGCAATAATAGTATCGGAAACCTGCAAAGACTGATGGGTTTCTTTATATTTTGTCATATTCTATAGTCCCTGTCCCTCAGTTCTGAAGCTGCCCGACGGGATTGAGCCTTTGAGACTTTACCTGCCCGGAGCCAAGTTTTACCTGCCCCGGGCAGGCGGACAGTCCTTAACATGGAGCCCTGCCGGAAGCCTGATGTAGATATTACTGATATGTAATATAAAGAATATTATGTCACTGCCTTTTACTTACTACCAAATTTATAAAACAAGACTTAGAAAACACAGAATGACAATGGCTCTTTTGAGTCACTGAGCCAAATAAACTTGATAGTAAAAGGCAATGACATAGTATTCTTTTTATCAAGCAGATTATCCATATTTTTCACTTTAATAGCTTTATCTATTAGGCAAAATGTTAGCTTGTCGTGGACACCCCATATTATTTTTTCTTCACATTAGAATAAGTACAGTAAACCGAAAGGTATTCTGCATGCCTCTGCTTTATCAGTCACTGCCTGATTAAACAAAATTTATTAGGTCACCCCTTTATCAGGCAGAAAGGAACATAAAAATTATCTGCAAGATAAAATGCATTACTCTCCATCTGCACAAACTGTATTATGCACAGCTTACTTGCCTAATATCTGTCTGGGCGGGATCTGCTAGCACTGGCGACTAGTCAAATTTTATTTACATACTGTTTACTCCCACATATGACGAATATATAACGCTGAACATGTAAACGGTTGCATGGTTCAATATTGTAAATAAACTTTGCTGTTGGTGTCGTCAATGCACCAGGTACCTTGAATATAACATCCCAATATTTATATTTTTGAAAGTAGAGTCAAACCTGGATTAAGAGACCGCTCAAGGGAAAGACCAAAAGTGGTCTCTTAATACAGGTGGTCTCTTACAGGGTCTAACATTGTTCAATTTTTATGAAATATTAAAGAGAAATACATGTAAATGTATTAAAATGAATCCTTTACATTGTAGGTATCTTGTATTATTTCATATATATGGGGTATCTTGTAAAGGAATAATAAACACTTATGCAACTAAGACAACTTTATGTTTTTAATTTAAGTGTATATGAAATAGAAACATGTGAAATAGATCATGAAATAGATAATCAAACACAAAACAAACAATTATTAGCATAATCACTAGTAGCCAGCATTTCACAGTTTGATCATAAAGAGTGTTTCACACAACACAGATAAAAGCACAGATAATAGCACACGAAAACAGTTTGTTATTCTGCAATTAACTCGTTTAAAGCATTTTATGCCATTGTATTTTTAAAAAAATAATCTGTTTGGAAGAATGTGTTTCACTGCGTAACAGGCACGTTTTCTGTCACCAGACACATTGTTCTCAAAATTCTCTAAAACCTCCGATTTTTGTTTTATTATGTTCTGAATTTGTGTTTTACCGACATCTAACTCGTCTGCTATTTTACGCGCACTTTTCGACTTACTTAGTTCAATCACATTAATCCGCTCGTCAAACGTTAACACTTTATGCTTCGACATGTTAAAAATAGCGAGTAAATATATTACCGTTGCCATGTGATATAAACAAATTATAACGTTATCCAATCACTACGTCGTATAAATATAACTTCATGAATATTAATGAGGGCACTTGACAGTCTTGACCAATCCCATATCCGTATAAAAATAAACTTATAAATATTAATGAACAATTCAACCTTTCAATATAATGCTCCCAATCATCAATGTTTTCCACTTCAATCATTTGAAGGTGATAATTGGTATTGCAACTTATTGGTTGGTACTTATATTTGATATCTCCTACAAGGGGATGATTACAAAGGCTAATTAGGTTATTGCTGAATTTATGTTTGATCTCGTTTCTGTGTAAATTATCGATAGCTAAACTGTTTGTTTTTCCAGTTTGATTTTCTGAAGAAAAAAAGATGGTGGTCGCTAATTGATCATACAATCGGTCTTTTGGTAAGAAAATATGCGGTCGTTGGTCGCGTTAGACAGGTGGTCGCTTAATACAGTATTAATTAATAGCAAAACTCGTCAGGGGGAATTCAAAGTGGTCGCTTATGGCAGGTGGTCGGATGACCGGGTTTGACTGTATCACAGAATTTCTCCATGTTTCACAGAAATCGCCCCCAACATGGTGGGCTATTTCAACCAAACATTTCTGGTCAGTCCTTGGTTCTAAATCAGTGTCGCAAAGCATAGTGGAGAAATCAGAAGCAGGTTAGATGGCTCAGGGACTAGTCTCTGTATGTTCTGAAGTTTAATCATAAATTGGGTAAGTTGCTGACGTAAAATAATTTTCCTAACTGCTTACCCTATTTTTTCAGCAAATAATAAAAACCACACAATTAGTTTATTTCGGCCTTAGAATTCTGTATTCCTTAAGAATTCTGTATTTCTTATCGCAATCTTAGAAACTTGTGCAGCTGTTTAAAACAGTCTGTCAAAAGACAAAAGGAAGGTGGGTGAGGTACTGTATTTAACTGGAGAGTTGATGAAGTGTACCTACTCTTGTTCTTGTTGTCTTTGTCTTTCCATTTGTAACTGTCTCTGTGCTTCATTCTCAAGTAATTTTCTCTCTTCTTCTTCTTCAACACGTTTCCTTTCTTCCTCTTCCTCTTTCCTGAAACAGCAAGTTGGCGTAATCCTTACAACTTCAGATAAAAACATTTCTTCCTTAAATATTGTCTTTCTTGAGCAGGAGTGAAATATTTCGCCCAACAGGGAAATTTAATTTCCTTTCAGACATAACATCAAATTTGTCTGCAGAACTTGCAATACAGATAATGCAGCAATCTGACAAAACAAGAGCTGTGGGAGAACAGCGCAGCTCGACTATTCGATTTTTCAGAGAATAATAAATTCTATAGCCAGTATATACCACGAGAAAACAAGGCTAAAACAATGTGGGGGTGGGGTTGGGGTCAGGGCGGGCATAGAAAATTGGGCTGATATAAAATTATTGTTAGAATCTCATAAAAATTACAGTAAAATTTGGGGCAGGGTGTGAACTTTTTATTTTTATCCGTTTTAATCACAATTGCTGTCATTTGAAAGAAATTTGTGGTTGAAAGGCAACTCGGGGAGGGAAGGGATGAGAATCTAGCAATTTTTTTATTGATATCTGAATTTAATCGGATTCGGTGGGGTCATAAGATAGCTATATGTGTAAGTGTGTAAGAATTGACAACAAGAGGCCCAAGAGGGCCTGTGGACGCTCTACTTGCTAACATGGCTCTTATAACATCAATGAAGTGAGTGACTGCCATTTATGTTTTATTGGAAGTTTCGGGCAAAAAACAGCTTTTTGACTAAATCAAGGGCCAAAACTAAAGAATCTGGTAATAAAGCTTGGTAAAGATCAGATGAAAAATAAAGGCCCTACCATATTAACGAGGCAAAATATAGCATTTTTAACTAAATCAAGAGCCATAACTCCTCTGTTACTGGTCCGACTGGTCCAACAAATAAAAAAAAAAAAAAAAAAAATTAAAAAAAATAAAATAAAATAAACAAGAGGCCCAAGAGGGCCTGTGGACGCTCTACTGGCTAATATGGCTCTTATGACATCAATGAAGCGAGTGACTATCGTCTTAAAGAGGCAAAATATAGCATTTTTAACAATATCAAGAGCCATAACTCCGCCATTACTGGTCCGATCTTGCTGGTTTTCCAAGTTGGCCAGTAGAGATAATAAAAATAAAATAAAAATAACAAAAAAAAAAAAAAAAAAAAAAAAATTAAAAATTAAAAATTAAAAAAAAAAAAAAAAAACTTATAAAATTAAAAAAAAAAAAAAATTAAAAAAAAAAAAAATCAATAAAAAAATATATATATAAAATATTACAAAAAAATAAATAATAAAAAAAATTACAAAATCAAAATAAAGAAATTGAAAAATTTAAAACAAGCATTGGTGTAAAACTGTGACCCCGGGGTGGGGCCAGATGTGACCCAAGGGTCACCATTTGAACAAAATTGGTAAAGGACTATAAGCTTATAGCAACAGCAAAATATTAAACCTCTGGCTCTTGCAGTTTCAGAGAAGAAGATTTTTAAAGTTTTTCCCTGTACATGTCTATGTAAAACATGTGAGCCTTGGGGCGGGGCCAAATGTGACCCCAGGGTCACCATTTGAACAAACTTGGTAAAGGACCATAACCTTATAATAAATGTAAAATATCAAACCTCTGGCTTTTGTAGTTTCCGAGAAGAAGATTTTTAAAAAAATAAATCCTATATAAGTCTATGTAAAACTGTGACCCTCGGGGCGGGAACAAATTTTACCCCAGGGTCACCATTTGAACAAACTTAGTAGAGGACCATAAGCTGATGCTACAAGTAATACATGAGAGCTCTGTGACATGTGATTCCAGAGAAGAAGATTTTTTTCAGATTTTCCCTCTACAAGCCTATGTAAAACTGTGACCCCCAGGGTGGGGCCAAATGTGACCCCTGGGTCACCATTTGAACACAATTGGTAAAGGACCATAAGCTTATAGCAAATGCAAAATATTAAATCTCTGGCTCTTGCAGTTTCGGAGAAGATGATTTTTTAACTTTTTCCCTATACATGTCTATGTAAAACATGTGACCCTTGGGGCGGGGCCAAATGTGACCCCAGGGTCACCATTTGAACAAACTTGGTAAAGGACCATAAGCTTACAATAAATGTAAAATATCAAACCTCTGGCTCTTGTAGTTTCCGAGAAGAAGATTTTTAAAAAAAAAAATCCTATATAAGTCTATGTAAAACTGTGACCCTTGGGGCGGGGACAAATTTGACCCCAGGGTCATCATTTGAACAAACTTAGTAGAGGACCGTAAGCTGATGCTACATGTAATACATGAGAGCTCTGTGCCATGTGGTTCCAGGGAAGAAGATTTTTTTCAGTTTTTGCCTATACAAGCCTATGTAAAACTGTGACCCCCGGGGTGGGGCCAAATGTGACCCCTGGGTCACCATTTGAACAAACTTGGTGAGGACCACAAGCTTAAAGCAAATGCAAAATATTAAACCTCTGGCTCTTGCAGTTTCAGAGAAGATTTTTTAAGTTTTTCCCTATACATGTCTATGTAAAACATGTGACCCTTGGGGCGGGGCCAAATGTGACCCGAGGGTCACCATTTGAACAAACTTGGTAAAGGACCATAAGCTTATAGTAAATGCAAAATATCAAACCTCTGGCTGTTGTAGTTTCCGAGAAGAAGATGAAGAAAAAAATCCTATATAAGTCTATGTAAAATTGTGACCCCCGGGGCGGGGACAAATTTGACCCCAGGGTCACCATTTGAACAAACTTAGTAGAGGACCATAAGCTGATACTACATGTAATACATGAGAGCTCTGTGCCTTAAGATTTCAGAGAAGAAGATTTTTTTAAAGTTTTTTCCTATATGTCTATATGAAAAACATGCAAAACCTCAATATACAAACTTTGGACCCCCGGGGCACGGCCATTTTTGACCCGGGGGACTTTATTTGAACAAACTTGATAGTCTAGGCATTGGCGATTATTTTAAAAGAAAAACTGTTGAAATCTGTCCAGCGGTTCTGGAGAAGATGATTTTTTAAGGTTTCGACCATATATGTTAATGGCAGCCATCTTGGATGTAGCGCTGACCTAATTTTAACAAATCTATAAAGCATTCATCTAAGGATCATCCATGTGAAGTTTGGTCAAAATTAGCCAAGCGGTTTCTGAGGAGAAGTTGTTTGAAGAAAAGTTAACGGACGGACGACGAACGACGGAAGACAACACACCATCCCATTAGCTCTGCTGGCCCTTGGCCAGTAGAGCTAAAAACAACACAGAAATATGTAAAAAACAACAAAAAAAAACGCAAAAATAATAATGTAAAAAAAAAAAAAAGGTTTTATGGGGTGGGGTGTTGTGTGGGAGGCAGGGTAGGATGGAGCCCATGCCCCAATATGGGTGAAGTATGAATAAGACTAATAATGCTATAAGTATAAGAAATCCCAAACCAAATTTTGGGTGACATAAGAAAAATATTTTAAGACATATATATATAACAGCTTACAGGCAAACCTTGATTTGCCTTCATTGCACATTTTATGGGCCATCACAATTTGGGTTCCATGGGAGCCCATAATTTGTAGAAGACGAAATTACTTACGCAGCCCTTTACAACATACAGTACTATAAGGAAACCAATTCCCAAATTTAGTTGAGCTAGGATAAGAAATGTAACAGATATAGACCTGTAAACATAGCTTACACGCAAAATTTAATGTGAAATGAGACACATTTTAAGGGCTATCAAAATTTGGGTTCCATGGGAGTGCAGGGGTTACAGGAACCAAAATTTTACTTACGCAGTCCTTAAGATAATGCTATAAGGAAGCTCATGCCCAAAATTGGTTGTGCTAGTATAAGTAATGTAAGAGATATAGACTTGTAAACAGACTTGTAAACACAGCTTACAAGCAAAATTTGATGTGAAATGGGACACATTTTAAGGGCTATAATAATTTGGGTTCCATGGGAGCCCATGGGTTACCCGAACTAAAATTACTTAAGATAATGCTATATTATAGGAAGCCCATGGCCAAATTTGGTTGTGCTAGGATAAGAAATGTAAGATAGATGGTCTAGTAAACACAGCTAACACGCAAACCTTGATGTGGGATGCCGACTCCGTGGCGAGTACATAAGCGCTCTTATTCTTCGAATAGTCGAACTAATGATTGCATCTTCAAAACATGTCTTAGAAAAGTCAATACATTTAGATAACATTTAGATTCAAAGCTTAGATTACCCATAGTTAAAAATAATAAGCAGACTTTTTATGGTTAAAGGGACTGGAGGTGGTTCGAATGTCATTTTATGACAGCCTTATTTACTTATCAATAATCAATAGTGTTTTTATTTTGTAAATTAATATAATAAAGAATTTAATTGTTTATGGACAGACAAACGGACAATGTTTTTCAAACGGTCAAAAGGTTGACCGGCAGGTGTCTAAAAAAGAAGTGTGTGACGTGCAACCTTTCAATCAGGATGTTATTAATAGACTCTTTTTTTTTTTTAAAGCGAGCAATATCAGCAGTCTTCAAGATCTCCGGTAATGTAATCCGACATCCTTTCAATTGGCAAAATGGCCAACCCATAAGGTCTGGAAGACAAACTGTTTGCTTCTGATTATATTCTAGCATTTTTATTCAAGTGCTTTGATTTCCTATAAAAAGGACGAGTGGAAATCTTGATATTCTTAAAAACAACTCTGCATTTTTTTTTCAAAGTAATTTAATACTTGCAAATAAGTGTTCGATTATTTCTTAACCCGCTAAGCATGACTATAATAGCCGGTTTACTAATTTGGAGATCATGTATAAGTATTGTGAAATTTGGAGATAGTTCATGTATTTAAGAGACCACTGACCTTGACACTCGGTCTGTTTGAGGCTGAACCCATGGACTCCAACCCATGGTCAGTTTGAGAGCTGGAAGTTATTGGCATTAAGAAGGGCAATGACAAGGTGGTTAGGCCAGAAAGAAAAATACCTGTGTTTCTGGTTACTCGGTTGAAAAAATTAGGGTAGGTAGGTAGGTTGTTTTTTTGGGGTTTTTTTTTTTTTTTTCATGGATGTCAAAACTAATCGGATTCTATTTTAATATATATAGCATCTTTGCTAGGGGCTTAATTAAGTTTTAATTCAAGAATGACACAGCCTAAGTGTCCTATCATGCTGACGCACACACATCATCTTTTATATTGCAAATATCTGTTTGATTTTTGACATTACGCTTAGTATTTATAGCACTCCTCAGTCTTCTGGATATTTTTTTATATAAAACCACATACCTATTAATAACAAATATATAGGGTACTGTGAAATGTACATCTGTTTCACGTGGCAGTGCAGAAATTAATGGTATTTTTATACAATTTCTTATTCAGAAAAACTATTATAATCCCATATTGCCATTTATTTTAATATGAATCTTTGCATGACAAAATGAATATTCTTATCAAAATCTATGAATGTTCGAAGAAAAAGTTAAGGTGCTACGTGATAATTTGGCCACTTCATTGTCTATAACTACATTACTCTGGGACATTTTTTCAGGAAAACTTAAAACATGTTTGTTTTCAACAAATAACACGGAAATCTTTTCTTTTTTTTATGATAAAAAACTGTAGGGTCGGCGCCAAAAAATAGGGACGGTCGGGTAACCAGAAACACAGGTATTTTTTTCCTCGGCCTTATATATTAAATTTGAACACTCTGCTCCAAAGAACAAAAAAGTTATAATAATTTAACGCACTTTAACACAATTTGTTTGGTGACGGTACATGTATTAAAGTGACCTTGACTCCGACCCATGGTCAGTTGGAGAGCTGGAAGTTATTGATATTATGATTGATTGAATTGGATTTTATAGTCGCACCAACAGCTAAGGTCATATGGCGACTTTCCAGCTTCCATTGGTGGAGGAAGACCCCAGGTGGCAATTTTCGTGCACGGGCGGGCACCTGGGTAGAACCACCGACGTTCCGCAAGCCAGCTGGATAGCTTCCTCACATAATGATTCCTACCCCTGAGGGATCGAACCTACAGCGGTGAGGGGCAAGTGATTTCAAGTCAGAGACGTTAACCACTCGGCCACGGTTGATATTATGAAGGACAATGATAAGCAGATTATACATGAAATTTGAACACTCTGCTCAGAACAAAAAAGTTATAAGAATTTAACGCACTTTAACACATTTTTTCGGGAGACTTTACATGTAATTAAGAGACAACTGACCTTGAAACAGGATCAGTTGGAGTGTGATACGTACTGTTATAAGAAGATCAATAACCTGTGATGTTATATATGAAATTTGAACACTCTACTCCAAAGGACTACAAAGTTATAAGAACTTTAACGCAAACCTTAACCACAGCCTTAACCAAAACCCTAACGCTAACATATTGCATTGTAACTTTCTTGTCCTTGGGAGTAGAATATTCAAATTTTATATATAACCTCCTGGTCATTGTCTTTCCTAATTCCAATAACTTCCAGCCCTCCAACTGACCATGGGTTGGAGTCAAGGTCACTTAAATACATGTACCGTCAATATTTGCGTTGAAACACGTATTTAAGTGACCTTGACTCGGACCCAGGGTCAGTTGGAGGGTTGGAAGTTTTGGCATTAAGACGCACACTGGCCAGGAGGTTATATATGAAATTTGAACATTCTACTCAAAAGGACAAAAAGTTGTTATAATACAATATGTTGAAGCCCGCCAACATTAGCAGCACCTATGTCTCGCGTTTTTTCAAAAGGCGAGACAAAAACCTATTGTACATGCAGATATATAATACAGAAAACATCTTCGTGACAGGCTGAGGGTTACAGAGCTGCAGTAACAGGGAAGATTATGGTAACTACCTCTTCTGTGCTAGTAATTCCTTCTCTGCCTTGTGTGCCTGTAGGTGAGGTTTGAAGAGCGGACACAAACTGTCCAACATCTTGGTGAACTCTGCCATGGCAATCTCTTTGGACATGTCACCCAGGGACATCCATGCCTGTCTGTAGAGGAAAGAATGGAGTTAAGCTTTGTTATAAATAACTGAATGTTGTTTAACTACTCATCAACATATAGAGGTCATTTAGAGATGATTAGAGAGGAGAAGGATACACAGGAATCTGGGAACATGTCCTACTCTTACAACAATAGATTCCTATGGTTCTACAGCATGCTCAGACAATAGACACGGATACACCTTTCTGTCCGGTTTACGTCCCTATCCCCCGGATCCTCCGAAGTTTAATTTACAGGGTCATGCCAGTTTACACAGAAAACATCTAAAGGGATGAATATTGAGGTTTTCAATGCATGTGACTTCATAGTGTTTCAAGTTTGACCACAACAATGGCACCCCTTCTAAGACCAGAACAGTAGGGTGTTTTCCCCAGACTATTAACTAGAACTGAAGGTGATGAATACGCCCGCTTAAATTCTAAGTCAAACAAAGTGTCATAGCTCTGTAATAAATAAAACAATCATCAATGGATGATGTAGAGGGATATAAGGTCATCAGTTGTTATGTGTTATGTGTATATGAAGTAATAAAACTGTGTTACGGGACGGAAAGCGACGTGACGCGACAAAAATGTGTTAAATGACGCGACGTTACGGACAACGTAATTCCACTTCACGTGAAAGAGTGGTATAAAAATGATAGTTGCACTCCACTCCTTTTCAAACAGGTATTTGCCACTACTCCAGGATTCTGCCATTACCCTTAAATTTCGTGTCACTATCCCTTAATTTTCAAACATTGCAACATGCTAACATTGTAAATGAAAACTTGTAATAAGTTTTAAAGGGACACATGGCAATCTTGATTTTTAAAAAGTAGCGGCATCGCATTAGTTTTTATACAGAACTTGCATTTGTTTAATCGTTAATATTAATTACAAGAATAATATAAAGCAGCATGTGTTTGCATAGTACTGTTTATTATACTGCACCAATAATATATTCAGACCTATATTTAAAGAAGAAAATATGAAAACTTAAAATAATATAAACTTAAAATAATATTTAATCATATAGCGGCAAGCTTGAATTAAAACTCAGAATAATACTATATTAATAAATCGCGACGTTAATTATAATGCTTGATAAAAAACTTCATGATTGCCGTGTGTCCCTTTAACCAACAACCAATTCAGCCTGAGTTAATATCCTTATGGTTTAATGCCACTAGTCCTTACATGGCTATTACAATAATAGAATCGATATGACTGTATTTTGTCAATCCCAGATGCAATTTTAAAGCAGTATCAGAGAAGAATCTCCTATTATTTTTTTATTTCCTTTGAATTAGACACTTATTTTACGATACATCCCCTAGACAAATCAATGAACCTAATACTCTAATTTTACATGGATCAATGTATCCCCTAGACAATCTGCCTTCATTTGCATATTTATTACACAAGTGTATTCAGGGCTCTAGAAATTGGATAGCCCGACGCCCTGGGCAGGTCAAAATTAAAGTAGGGCTCGTAACAAATTCCATGCAGTTAGCCCGTTGGGCTAGTCCAAAAAAAAAATCCCACTGCCTAAATTACACGATCTGTGTATAACAAACACACACCAGTCAGGCACCTGTAATAAAACATCCCCCACATGTAATTGCACTCGGTTAGGTAATTCAATAAGCATTCGCCGCGGGTAATCGGCGATTTTCAACATCAAAACAAAACATGCCCTAAGTCCATCCTCCAAGAACCTTAATTGACAGTCGGCATTATCCAATCAATTGATGTGTTGTATTTCAACTCGGGTCGATAAGCCAATGAAACCACTTTTTTAAAATACTACTGGTTGATCACATGTTCGCCACGTGGTCAGCTCAAAATGGCGGTACTGGCTCAAAAGAAAACAAATAGGTCGATCACACACAAACACGCTGATTTGTCGGCGACCTTTGATGAATCAAGAAACCATGAACTTTTGATAATGGAAGCATGCTTTATATGAAACTGTGAAAAGCGAAGTATATCAATACTTAGATAACATTTAGAAAATCCTGACTCAGGGGAAAGAACTCCCGCGATGTGAAATTGAAATGTGAAATTGATTATGATACACAGACATATAATTTATGTAATACATTTGTGAGAAGAAATATTGATTTCTTTGTAAGTAAATTTTAAACACAGTTATATTCATATACAGTTAACAGTTTATATTTATTTTCCAATATATTTTGCCGATTAAACTGCCTTCCTGGAGGAACTGGACTTGAAAACTTTATGAAAACATTTATCACTGTATACAATTTATACACAACATTGATATAAAGACACCGACAAAGTTTGGTAAATATCAAATACAAAATGAAGGTGCTAGAGTGTAACACCTTGGGCAGGGCCAATTGTGACCCCAGGGCTATGAGAGCTTTGTGGTTTCAGAGAAGATTTTTTAAGTTTTTCCCTATACAAGTCTATGTAAAACATGACCCCTGGGGCGAGGCCAAATGTGACCCCGAGGTCACCATTTGAACAAACTTGGTAAAGGACCATAAGAGTATAGTAAATGCAAAATATTAAACCTCTGGCTCTTGTAGTTCAAGAGAAGAAGACTTTAAAAGAAGACTTTAATGTGTTTCCTATATAAGTCTATGTAAAACTGTGACCTCGGGGTTTGGCCAAATTTGACACCAGGGTCACCATTTGAACAAACTTGGTAGAGGACCATAAGCTTATAGCAAATGCAAAATATTAAACTTCTGGCTCTTGCAGTTCCAGAGAAGATGAATTTCTTTTCAGTTTTTCCCTATACAAGCCTATGTAAAACTAGTGGATTTTCAGGACCCACTAGCCCTGGGCTAGTCCCCTAAAAAATATTCTTGGAGCCATGGTTTTTTGATATTTATTGATGTGTGTTTTCTCAGGAAATAATAAACACACTGAACAGTTTTTTTTACTGCAAACTGGAACTGACCATTCTGAAATGCCATCAATCTTCACACATAATATGCTAATGCACAAGATGTAATTCCTTTTATCTTTTACAGATGCACTGGCAGAAGTGATAAATCAACCATTAAAGACTGTTTCTAGGGATTATAAATAATGTGATTGTGTGTGCCTTTAACAAGTTTGACCATTAGGAGAAAACATTATTGTCCAGTCATTTCTCCACTAATTGCTTGCCTTTAACAAGATCAACTTCAACTGATGTTATTTTCTCTGACAAAAACAATGGTGTCAGAACAGGAAGTGAATTAAAAAGATAACTATAAGATTCCACAGACAGGGATTTTTTAGCTCCAGTGCTCCTGATAAGACACGTTTCACCAAAAACGTATAAAAGAATGAAATTAATACTTAAAACAAGAAATGTCACAGTAAGTGACAAATGCCCCCGAAGTGACCTGTAAGTGTGACCTTGACCTTGGAGCAATATGAAACCAACAGATATATTTGAACATAATTTAAAAAAATAAAAATATTAAAAAAAAAAAAAAAAAAAATTTAAAAAAAATTTAAAAATTAAACAAATATATATATTTAAAAATTTAAAAATAAATAAATAAAATTTAAAAAAAACACAAAAAATTAAGAAATAAATGGGAAAAAAAAATTAATGAAAAAATAAAAAATAAAATAATTAAAACAAGTTATTTGAAAATCCATCCAGGAATGCCAGAGTTATTGTCTCACACAATTTCACCTTTGACCTCTAAGTGTGACCTTGACCTTGGGTGAGCACTTGTGCCAAGTAATTTGAAAATCCGTCCAGGTTATTGACCGGACACGATTTGACCTTTGACCTATGTGTGACCTTGATCTTGAAGCCACGGACCTGGATTTTGTGCGCGACACATCATGTTGTTGTGGTGAGCACTTGTGCCAAGTCAATTCAAAATCCGTCAAGAAATGCCAGCTATTGACCGGACATGATTTGACCTTTGACCTCTAAGTGTGACCGTGACCTTGGAGCGACGAACCTGGATTTTGTGCGCGACATGTTGTCTGGTTGTGCTGAGCACTTGTGCCAAGTTATTTGAATATCCGTTCAGGAATGCCAGAGTTACTGACTGGACACAATTTGACCTTTGACCTCTAAATGTGACCTTGACCTTGGAGCCACGGACCCAGGTTTTGTGCACGTCACGTCGTCTAGTTGTGGTGAGCAATTGTGCCAAGTTATTTGAAAATCTGTCCATGAATGTCAGAGTTAATAACCGGACACGAAAACACTTTGTTTTGACCTTTCTCCTCTAAGAGTGACCTTGACCTTGGAGCCACGGACCTGAGTTTTGTGCGCGACACGTCGTCTAGTTGTGTCGAGCAATTGTGCCAAGTTATTTAAAAATCTGTCCATGAATGTCAGAGTTATTAACCGGACACGAAAGCACTTTGTTTTGACCTTTGACCTCTAAGTTTGACCTTGACCTTGGAGCCACGGACCTGGATTTTGTGCGCGACACGTCGTCCTGTTGTGGTGAGCAATTGTGCGAAGTTATTTGAAAATCCGTCCAATAATGTCAGAGTAATGAAGCGGACACGATTGTACCGACGAACGGCAACGAACAATCACGAACGGACAGACTACTATATGCCACCCTTTGGGGGCATAAAAAAACGCATTAAAAAAATCGCCGATAATTATTGAGAACCCAATTTCCATGTACACGCATAACAGACAAATAGAGTGTGCCAAGTCATAATCAATAGATTCTTAATATTGAAGTTTGACGTTTTGGATGACAATCAAGTGCCTCCAGCAAAATTTTACTGATAGATGTTTGCAAGAAAAAATAAATCGCATTTTTGTATGTAACGAGAAAGGAAATACACAATATTTTTTATGGAAATGACTAAACAGTAAACATTATACATTAACGTTTAGTCCAAAACTTGTTTTTAAGAAAACGCGTTTGTAAATGTAAATACGTTTGTTTTTTGTTTCATGCGTACCACACGCATTATGCTGAAAGCTCATCTCGAGCACTGCAACACATGAAATCAGCGACAGATTAACCGAACGAACAAATTTACGTGCCCTCCAAATAATCATTTTGGACAGACTTGCGAAATTTAATGCTCACCACATAATTAGGAATTCACAGAATTGCACTCCCACAACCCAAGTTATGTGATCAATTTAATTGCCTGTTATTTCCTTATAGATCTTAAAGCATCTAATTGAATTATCTTGGTTTGTTAAATGAAAAACGGTATTCTCTGTAGAATTTTAAATTACCGTAAATTTACATCTGATTTTATGTCCAGAATATTTGCATAACATAAAACGTGCATACAGTTTAGCTGTATAGAAACAACATAAACCAATGTTTCCACTGAGAAAAATCAATTACGTATTTAATCATAAAATCGTTGGTTTTAGAATATTTATAAATAGAATATTATGCATTACATAGAAAACATGCTTTTGATTTCAATGTGAGAATGCTATAACATCATTTGTGTTGGTTAAGAGGTTGAGTTATGAAAGTTTTCAAACAAAAGATATCCAAGAGGGCCTAAAACAAGAGATCCAAGAGTCTATATATCGCTCAACTGGTGTTAAGGTTGTTTGTGTGTGTAAATCTAATAATTATAGTCCCTCCAGCACGCTAACCAAGGGAGAATACCAAAGGTTGGCCATTAGGTGTAGACTGATTGCGTCGTTATTATCAGCATTACTGATGTGACGTTTTTCTAGTAGTGTGGATTGTGTCATCGATGCTCTGTGTAGATTTTCGCTGCGGCAGTGAGATGCTGGCCGATGGTGAATGTGTGGCTCCTACATGTGCTAGGTGGTAGACAATTATGGGTAGTCGTTAACAAGCTATGGTGGACAATGCGCCATCCTATAAGTGCACATGGCCTATAGTGGAGGTCAAAACAACAACAAATAACTTTTATAGGGCATAAACCGGGTCCGATCCTTTCCAGATCTTTGACATACAGTACAGCTCACGCGAAGCCCACACTTTACTCTTTCACGCCGAGTGAGGAATTCAGAAATCGCGTAATTTCGCGGAGTTTGGACGATAAAACAACGCCGAGTAGAAATCAGCTACGTGACGAACGACTAGCGTAACTTCGCCGAGATACTCCGCGTAGACAAACTCGGCATTCGCCGAGTCGCCAATTATACAGGTAAATGACCTTTTTAGCGGCCTTGAACGAACGACTAGCGTAACTTCGCGGCGATACTCCGCGTAGACGAACTCGGCATTCGCCGAGTCGTCAATTATTCAGGTAAATGACCTTTTTAACGGACTTGAATGTTTATGTCTGAAACAATGATGAACGGCATTCGTACAGGTAATGTACATCTGCATAGATCTACGTGTTTTATTTTTATGTTTGTTTTAAATGTACACTGTGCGTGAAAGTAATAAAGTTACCTTATAGTTGACGTTTGTGCTGCTGTACTCTCAAATGCAATTAAACACAACTGTCATGAGGACGAAATAAATATTTAGTTTTAATCTGTAACGGCAACCAATGCTAGCTTCCAAACACAAAACTTAAATACACACTCTATTTCTTAGCACACGTTGTCTTACACGTTGTCAAGCGCGTTGCCATGGTCAGGACTCTGAATCAGGCGTTTTCATGTGTATTGAGCAGAGTTACGATATTGTAAACATGTACTTTACATGTACATGTCGCAGCAGTAACCAGGTTAGATCACGCTGCCATTACACTAGTATAGATAATTAGGGACGTATCGTGGTATCGTGGTATTGTCTTGGATAAATAAAATATGTTATGTAATATGTATACTGAGTAAAGTACAGTATATACATGTATGTAAATACATATTTCGTTTGCGTGGGCGATTGCCTTAGATGTTTTGTGGTATGAACCTACGTAAGTGGATTTTAAGACCAACTTTATAAAAATATTTGCTGATTTTGTCAAATACGAGGTTTGATCAACAAAAAAAGTTGATACTGGCCTTATAATTCCTTAATTACAAGTTATTTGAAAAAAAAACATATTATGAATTTAGTCCGTGCATTGACAATTTCCTTGACATATGAAAATGTTCAAAAGTATGGTGTGTTTTTTTTATGAACTGCACCTGCCGCAATCCGTCGCACCAATAATAATAAATAATGAAATATTTAACACTGGCACTGCAGTAGGCTATCTATTTATAAAAATGATGTAAAATTATCCTTTAACCTAGTAACCAGGGCATCCATTATTGTTAACAGAGGTTTGGTCGTAGAAACACTTAAAAAAAAGTATAAAAGTCGAACAGGAAAAGCAGCTTCCCCAGAATACAGTTAACTCTAAAACACGCAAAACGACAAACATGAATGGAAATGTTAATATGGAATATGACATCAAAAACACACAAAAAAGGTTGACAATAGGGCTGTCGTCTTCAAACGGTCAGTGGCAAAAAAGACTGGGGTTTAAACCAGGTTCTAGGGTGCACCAAACCTCACAAACCCTACTGTCATCCCAAACTCGAAGCTAGTTTTGAGAGCATAACTCATTCCTTCTGATTCATATGGTGTAGTCAAGTCGATATATCGCAACATCTACATCATTCTTGGTTTGTGATCACTCAGTTACATATTAACATCTGCTAACAAACACTAAACTATTGTGAATTAATAAGAAAAACACTAAACTATTGTGAATTAATAAGAAACAAAAAACACAGAGTCCTCATGTTTTAATATACAAGCATGTTTTACTTGTGATATTGTGAATACTGTTACTAGTAACAATGACATTTAGAGCTACTAAACAAGGAAGATATTTGCTTCCTGGTTCAGTACGACGTCCACAAGAAGCACCAAATCCGCACAAGCGGCTTTTTTTAGAACGTCGGAAAAGGTAAGACATTTTGTACACATTTGTATGATTACACAAAAGTAATTAAATTGGTCTAAAGACATCGCCCTGGCGATTTCCTCTATTCACGAATTAAATCGTAGTTGTAGTGGGAGGGTAATTATTTTTTTTACAACTGTGTCTACCTGCATCTTTTGTTTTTTTTCTTGTCGATGTTTAATAATGATCTTACACGAGTGCCTGATTAATATTGATTTATCAAACGAGTTGGATACTGCGTCCATTAAGTTATACCAAGCAGCATTTTACGCGATTTACATATTCCAAAAGTAATTAAAATTAAATCGTAGTTTAGTCGGAGGGGGACTTTTTTTTTAATAGTGTCTACCTGCATCTATTGGATGTTATCGATGTTTAATAATGATCTTACACGAGTGCCTGATTAATATTGAATTTATCAAACGAGTTGGATAAAATTATATGATGTGAGGCTATGCGAGAATTTTATCCAAATTGTTCAATAAATTCAATATATAGTGAAAGGGATCTCGTTGCATGATTTCCGTAATCCATGATGTTTTTTTACAATTGTGACTACCTGCATCTATTGTTTTGTTTCCTTATCAATGTGTAATATTTAATGATCTTACACGAGTGCCTGATTAATATTGAATTTATCAAACGAGTTGGATACTGCGTCCATTAAGTTATACCAAGCAACATCTTACGCGATTTACATATTCCAAAAGTAATTCACGCCTACTAGACTCCGCAACCGCCTCCAAAAAGAGGTGATAATACGCCGTTTCGGAGACACTTCCGATGCGGTTGCGGAGAGTAAATTGAAGCAGCAACGGTAAGTGTGAATTTAATATTTTCTTTATTTTCGGCCCTAACTCGATCTTTTTCAAAAATCGGGGAATGTGGTACGATTTAGAAATGTTTTCCCTTCCTGATTCATGTGTTGGTTTCGAAATATATTGAAAAATGTGGTCTGTAGAATTGTCTTTAGTCAATCTACGAGTGTAATTTTCTCAACTGGACATGGTTTTTACTCCGTTTGTTTGCTGTTTTATGAGAAATCTGCCCACGAATGAGGTCTATGACTTTGAAATCACCTATCTTTCATCGTTCAATGAAAAAAATTCAATCGAATATAAATTGAAAAGAATTAAGGTCATTTTTTATGAAGAGGCGGTGTCGGAGAGTAAGAGGCGGATTCGGAGAGTAAGAGGCGGTTTCGGAGACAGACACTCTATATAATAGATATATACTGATTTTAATTGATAAGTAATGTATCAATACAATTGTTTATGATGAATTATTTGTGCAAATACTTGTTACTGGTCCTACCCATCATTGAACTGATTTTAATTGATAAGTAATGTATCAATACAATTGTTTATGATGAATTATTTGTGCAAATACTTGTTACTGGTCCTACCCATCATTGAACAATAAGTCTTAGTCGCTACTAAATTTACCGAATCTTCCGTAAAATGCACGATGCAACCTACAGTTGATCTGATCCGAGATCGCTTAATAGATGCAAATGAATTCTAAATAAATGATAAGCACATTCATTTAGTACAATCCCAATCCTCTATCAATAATAGTAGGGGCAATCCGGGTAAATACGGACGATTTTTGCAAGGTCTCGTTTGAGACGTTCCTGTGACTAATGCGGTGGGAAAATTCGGACACCAAAGCGATAATTCAATTCGGACAACACTGTCCTCGCATGTTATCGTTTATTTCAGCGTATTCAATAGGTCCAAAGCAGTCCAAATAGTAGATTTATAACCACAGTGAAAACGGTAAAATACGGACGCGATAGGGAAAATCCGGACGCATTGGTGGAAAATCCGGACATACCAATTTCCAATAGGAGAAATACGGACGGTCGAGCCTTTTAAAAACAACAACATAGGAACACAGTTCAACTTGTACTGTTTAAAATCTTTACATTGGAATTTCATTACAAAGTTCTGTAGTTTTACAATTTTAACATACACATGTAGTTCATTACGTATCACTGTATATCGTGGACATGATTAGAGAATGTTTACAACAGTTACCGATAATGCCTTTTTATAGAAAAGACTAAACGGTTAGTAATTAATGTCAGATTTCAAATTTTAGATAACTTTATAAGCCAGAGTTTTTACATCTACATCATTTCCTTTTTATTTCTCTGCCTCTGCCTTTCGTGTTTTTCTTAGTTTTCTTCTCAAGCTTACTCGTCGGGGGCCACTTTCTGTCACTTATGTAAACATAAACTAATTTTTCAGACAAATCTATGTATCCTGACAATTTTTACTCTATTTTCTATTAGGTTACCTCTTCCTGGAAATTTGATACCAAAGAATTTTGTTTTATATAAATTATCGAAGTGGCACGTGACCTTTTTATAAATAGACTAAAACTGAGAAATCATTTTGTTTACAAGCCCAGTTTCCATCATGTATTTTATCGAGTGATAGATTCAACTAGGTCAAGATACAGTAAACTTTTATGAATTAGACGCTTGTTTGCGAGTCTTTTCAACAATTTCATTGTAAAAATGGTATGTTTGCATTGTGCATATTAGTCACCTCGATCGTTATAACAATAAGCCTGGTAACGTCAATGTAAAATGTTCAACGACGACAATTTACACTGTAAAGATGGGTAACTCTGTGTAAATCAAACAGATACAGATTGTACGAGTTGCTTCTCTTTGGTTGAACTATATAATCACGGTAGAGTGATAAAAATATGACGTCATTACAGTGTTATTTTTTTAATAGTTTATTATGCGGCAGTATGCGCGCGCATCCCCAACGCCATATAAGGAAGTAAACACATTTTTCGGAGAAATCCCTTTCGTTTTTGTGCCGCTTATTTACTTTTTGGTTGTTTTTCCTGTTTCCAATCTTCACTTATAAACGTCTGACAATAAGTGACATCATGTAAGTAATTTGCAGCGTAAAAACGTTTTTTAAATGAGAATGACGGAAACTGGGCTTGGAAGGAAACTGGCCTCTAAAGACTAAGCCTTTTTACAACGTTAGTAAACATTTTTTAGATAACTTTATAAGCCAGAAGGTGTCCTTCAATAATTTCCATGACCTTTGGCAAGTTCACTATATTGCAGCGAAACCCTAAATTACAACGTTGCAGAGGTCCACCTCGTTAAAATATATGTTCAAATTTCTGTTTAATAAGAATGTTTCCTTCTATCAGGCTTTCCCTGTATAACGGTGACATCAAGGCTGCATCGGACCGCCTTAGATATGCGACACATCGACCATAAAATACGATGATTATTTTTATTTCTTTACTAGTACTGTACTGTATGCGTTATTTGTTACGTTTATTTCTTTTGGAATAAGCATAAATAAGAAGAACGCAAGAAAGACATCGACGGACAAGCATTGTGCTCTCAGAAAGTGTGTGTCCGTATTTATCCGACTGCTCTAAAGTCGCATGGGAAAATTCGGACGATTTTAAAATCTAATTTTTCTCAATATTTTCTCTTTCCAATACCATCAAACCTGTAACTTTCTGGAAACAGAAATTTTCATCTACATAAATGTACCATTTATTGAATATTTTGCTGAAAATTATACCTGTAATGGCACTGTTACTACATCTATCGAGATACAACACCCTATCGATGTTGACGAAAAATCGAAAAGGAAGCAAGGTTGACTTCTTGGAAAAAGTATGACGTCTCATATTTTGTGTGACGAAGACGGTTGTGCGTGTGTAACCGAGAGGAAGAAATTAACTACCAAAAAGGTGAAACCTGTTATCCTGTTAGTAATAGTTCGTAAGGGGTCGGCTTTTCTCGGAAAGTGTCCGTATTTATACGTTTGTCCGTATTTACCCGGATTGCCCGTACTGGGTGCGTTCTTATAAAGTTTAAAAGACTTTAATTCATTTTTCATCAATTTCAAAGCCGATCTTATACCTTTTATTATCATCCTAACAATTATTTACCGAGGACCAGATTCCCAGAAATATGTTTAGCTAAAAGGTCAGCAACAATGTGCATCTATCGTCAAGTATAGACTGTTAGGCATGAAATGGAACAACTTTTTTTTGATTTGCCAAATTACACAATAACTACAATTTACGTATAAATGTATACCAAACTGCATTGTATGTATAACATAAATGTGTAATTCAAACTAAAGTAGAAATCTATTAACTTTAAACAAAAAACATTTGATAAAATAACTACATTTTCTGTCAATTGTAAAAAAGGTGTGTTTCATTCCATGCCTACCTGACTATAGTACATACTGGTATTGAACAAATGCCATTCTTTACATTCAACGGCTACGTCACAACTGACGATAGGCCTCTATACTAAGACGCATATGGCTTTTGTCTACATACGCATACGCATAACCACCAACGGATTACTTTATATTTCAATAAATTGTTTATAAATCATTTTGTAAAAAATTATTTGTTTGTACAAACACAGGAGTTCATAGTTTAATAAGTAAAACCTATTGTTTTTATTTACCATCATTTTACCGTCTAAACATAACGCTTTCTCTTTCATGTCTTTTGAAGTACTTTCATTTTCGATTTATAAATAGGCATAATAAATAATCTTATCTTGCTGTTTAAATTGTCCGATTTTCGTAAATAATGACTGATATTCTGCAGTCTCCCTACTTTGTATTATATAATATTGAAAATCTAACCTAGTATCATTTTTTTCTTTTAAACGAAACGATACACTGTTGTAAATTTATAACAATATCAGAAAAAAATGACTTTTTAAATTATTCTGATCTTTCAAGCTCGTTCCAGAATTTTCCTCGATAAAACATAATTACTACTGGAAACAACGAAGACATCTGAAAACTATAAGAAACAGTTTTATAAGTGTGTTCTTTAGAGGTATATTATATGTATAATGCAACTTTTGTTCAGCCTCCAAACACAACCGGGCTTCCTTGTCCATCTCCGTAAGAATAGACTAAGGTCTAAAAAGGACAATGACTACACCAAGTGTGATTTGACTTGTGATACGGAAGATATATTCTTGGACGAAACAGTAACAACGGCATTTATTGAAACGTATTGAATTCTACAATTTTCACATTAATTGCAAGCGTTTACATATTATTTATGTCTCCGAAACCGCCTCTTACTCTCCGAATCCGCCTCTTACTCTCCGACACCGCCTCTTCATAAAAAATGAAAATAATTCTTTTCAATTTATATTCGATTGCATCTTTTTCATTGAACGATGAAAGATAGGTGATGTCAAAGTCATAGACCTCATTCGTGGGCAGATTTCTCATAAAACAGCAGGAAAACGGAGTAAAAACCATGTCCAGTTGAGAAAATTACACTCGTCGATTGACTTATGACAATTCTACAGACCACATTTTTCAATATATTTCGAAACCATCACATGAAACAGGAAGGGAAAACATTCCTACATCGTACCACATTCCCCGATTTTTGAAAAAGATCGAGTTAGGGCCGAAAAAAAAGAAAATATTAAATTCACACTTACTGTTGCTGCTTCAATTTACTCTCCGCAACCGCATCGGAAGTGTCTCCGAAATGTCGTATTATCACCTCTTTTTGGAGGCGGTTGCGGAGTCTAGTAGGCGTGTAATTGAATAGGTCTAAAGACATCGCCCTGGCGAATTCCCTTATTCACAAATTTAACAAAAGTAAAACTGAAATAAGCCTGAATATTTTTACATGTAACTTGCAGTTGAATATGTCTATACACTTTTATCTAGACTGTGCTATACTTGAATATTAAATATAAAACGTGTGTATTGATCTATGCCATACTCATAGCGGGCACGCGGGTATACAATAGGAAATGAAATTAATCTGATTGCACTTGCTTTTCGTCATCTCCGGTACTATTCTGCACATAATCAACAGATACATGTACATGACATGATGTACGAACCTGTGCACCGATATAAATCTATTTGCTGATCAAACTTTTACCTGTAGAAAGTTGTAATATGTTTAGAGAGCAATATATTGCACTGAATTGCCAATTCCGATTGGTAGACCTCTACTTGTTTTTATCAATATAATCTTGCTTCATAATTTGATTAATACTCCTCGTCACAATCAAGCATTTGTTGTGTGCGTGTGCCTATATTTATTACATTACATGCATGTACTTGGTGGCCCGTGATTGGAAATATTCTATTCGATTCTAAAAAAAAAATGGCCGACGCCGAAGGAAAATTACAGTTAATTAAATTTTACGCCGAGATACGCCGCATCCTTCACGCCGAGTTACGCGGAGTTCACAGGTGTGCACTTTTGCTTAATTGGATTCTACGCGGAGTAACTCGGAGTGGCTTTCACTCGGCAATAGCGTACTTTCGCCGCGTGAATTCGCCGAGTACAAACACTGACTCCGCGTAGATACCCGCGAAACTCGATACGACCAAACTCGGCGAATCGAGTGAAGTGTGTGTTTCGCGTGAGCTGTACTGTATAACAATTGGTTGATTAAATTTCTGTCATGTTTAAGAGTTTTTTTCTCAGATGAATTCAAAACAATGTTAATTTTGACCCAGGGCTGTCTTTTGGCTGTTTTTGGGGCCGTTATTCGGCCCCAGTCCCCCACCTGAAAAGTATCTTTTTTTCCCCAACCTCAGTGTCAAAATTCCCCCCATGAAAAAAAAAAAAAATATATTGTGTTATTGTATGCTGAAGTCCTGGGTTTATTTGTCTATTTAGTGTTATATATCTATTTAACCAGCATGATTTCATTTTATATTGATGATATCATAATGTGTTATGGATGTTTGAACTTTCATGCAAAATTCCCCCTTTTACTGAAATTGACGCGAAAATTCCCCCCTCTGAGGGACTCGGACCCATTCCCCCATGGTAGAAAGACAGCCCTGTGACCACACATTTTGAGGGTTCAGCATGATACTGTACCTTGTTCTTCTAATATGTACAGTGACAAATTTTCGTGTTCACCCCTAGATTTGAACTGAATTGTACAGTGACCAATTTTCGTGTTCACCCCTAGATTTGAACTGAATTGAATTGGAATTTATAGAGGCATCAACAGCCATAGGTCAAGACCCCAGGTGCCCCTTCGGGCAATATTTGTGCATGGGCGGGCACCTGGGTAGAACCACCGACATACCACAAGCCAGCCCTAGATTTGAAGCTAGTCATGATGTGAAAGGAATTTTGTAATAGTGGACAAATTTGGAGACTATTCTAAAACATATAACTCTAGACAGCGAGTGACACTCCACAGTGCAAAGCTAATCATGCAAGTCTGCCTTAGAGACCAAATAATCAGACAGCCTAAGACTGTCAGCTTCGCAATTATCGCCTAAGCTTTCTCTGGCAGTTGGCTGTAAAATGTGATTCATCCGTTTATTTATTAACTCCAGAAAGGAAATTAATGTTACTGAAGGTACAAAACCACAACGTCTGTGGCATTAACTAAGTCATTTTATAAAGGGTGTATAAAATAGTATAAAGAGGATCATAGTTAAGAAAAAAAAAAAATAAGAGGGGAATTTTTCACAGGAAAAGGGGGGCAAAAAAAATTGGGCCCAAAATTGGCCTCAAAAATGGCTATACGAGTGCCCTGAATATGATAAAATAAAATAATTTATAAACTTAGGTTTACAGTGAAACCTGTTATATCCAACTTTGCTGATGGCGGCATTTAATGTTGGATAATTGAGGTTGTCGCTGAACAGAGTTGAGAAATTAAACTATTGCATTTAATATGATCATACAATATTTTAAAAGATTTATTAGGCCAAACAAAATAATGTGTGCTTTCAGGTAACACTGGCAAAAAAAATAATAGGGTAGGTAGGTAGGTAGGCTTTTTTTTCCTTCTCAATAATGACTTCTATTCTGATAATGAATTTAATATGTTAAATTACTATACCTTGAGTTCGATTTTTTTGCATTATCACCAAACATCTTTTTTTTTTCTTTTTCTTTTTTATATTTTTGCATAAAAAGTTTTTGGGTCGGCCCCTTAAAATATTGTTGGTCGGGTTACCTGAACCACACATATTTTTTTATTTGGCTTTACAAGATTATTATATATATAAGATTTAAAAAAAAAATATATATACGAGGTGTTCCGTAAATAATGCGATTGGTATTGATACTAGAATACTATAATCATTACGTCGAAGCTGGAAACGAACAGCCAGATTTTGATCAATTGTTTTTGCGATTTCCTTCATAGTACTCCCCCTTAGATGAAACACACATTTTGAGCTGCGCAATCCACTTTTGAAAACATTTTTCGTATTCATGAACAGGTACACCCTTAAGACACTGGTAAACAGCAGATCCCAGGGCATTCCTCGAGTTATATCTCTTCCCAGATAAGGGATTTTTTGGTCTTGGGAAGAGAATATAGTCGCAGGAGGCAAGGTCTGGTGAGTAAGGGGGGTGCGGGAGGACGGTGATCTTCTCTGACTCCAAAAAGTCCGTTACAATACGGGCTTTGTGGGCGGGCGCGTTGTCATGCAGAAGACGAACATACTTCAGACCTGTTATAGGGTGATGCTGTTTGTAGTATTCTTCAATTGTTTCAATACGACGTTTTTATAAAACCGTCCTGTGACAGTTCTGCCTTTTGGCACCGCTGTCTGTATGGCGGGATCGTTGGTAGTGAAAACAATTGCATACAGAACCTTCTTAACAGTTCGCATTCGTTTGGTAATAATTGGTCGTTTCATTTTTTTTTTCGTGGCCCAGATTCGGTTAGATACTTTTCTTTTTGGCTCATGATAATGAACCCACGTTTCATCACCCTTAACTAAATTCTCAAACGATTTTTTCTGAGTTCGGATACATTTTCAGAAGTTTATTCGCTGTTGTAACCCTTAACTTCTTTTGGTCCTCTGTCAGCAAATGCGGTATCCATATAGCATTTATTTTCTTGACCTTCAGATGCTTTTTCAAAATTAGATGAACTTGTGCTAACGACAAGTTTGTCAACCGAGCTAATTGTCTTACTGTGTATCGAGCATCAGTTTTCAGGATTTCACGGATTTTTTCAACATTTTTCTTGGTCGTTGACGTTACAGGACGACCAGGGCAAGCAGTATCTTTCAAGCGTTGTTGCCCGGATTTAAATTTTGCCACCCACCTCCAAACGGTACTATACGACATTTGACACCCCCGTAAATATCACACACCTCTTGGTGAATGTCTTTCGGCTTCAACCCAAGTAATGACTTACCTCTAATATAGGCTCATTAATTTTTACATATTCTTCACGGTAAAACTTTCTTTTTTCAAAATGTTCGTCAAAGATGATCGACCTATACCATATTTTACGGCGAGTTGCTTTTGCATCAATGCTTGAATTGTTTCCGAATCATTAATTAGCTAATTTTGCTTTCTAGCGTCAAACCAATATGTTGACGTTTTGGTGATGGTGAATGATCGATAAATGATTCAGAATAATGCCTCTTTTCTCTTGGTTGGCATCTGCATTTTGTGTACTTCCCCAGTGCTCAATGGAAAATATTTTTGACAGGCAGGCCCCGAATAAATATTGACAGGCCCTGAATTATATAGTAAAATAGTATATATAGTATATCCGGGCTTGGGGCTATCCTATTTCGTGAGCACTGTTCCTGTACAAACATACTTGTGAGAAATAAGTTGATTGAGAATTTATCAATTCTTATTCACAATCACAAATACAGTGTTCACAATGGCAACGATAATTTGGCAATAATTACCAAATTATCGTTTAGTACATAATAATAGGCGATAATTGTTAAGTGTGACGCTTGCTTATCACCGGAATTGGAAAAGGTGAGAAAAATAGTTTGCCGTTCAAATCATACTTTATGCAGGAACAGTCCAGATCTAAGTGTATAGGATAATTAAGTGTTTATTGCGTACAATTATGTCAGTTGGGACTTCAAACTGTGTCTGATATTGGAAACAGCGCAGCAGGTTCCATTTATAAACCAAGGGTCACTGTACATAGAACATAAAAGGATTTTGCTGGTGCCAAGATACACGGCTTGATCCAATATGATTTAGTATAGTGCGTAAGTGGTCGGATATATCAGTTTTTACTCTATATTTTTTGAGTTCATGTTGTTTTAATCTTTTAAATTTAAATTAAATGTCTGTTCATTTAAGAATTTATTCACTTTTTTTTAGCATTTATGCTATTTTAAATGCAGGTAGTGAATTTAAGCACAAAAGTGTTTTATGGTAATTTGCAATTTACTAACAGCGCTTAAAACCACATTTAATTGATGCTGGAAAAACGTCAATGAATTCTTGTATTTATATTCTTTCCCGTTGCCATAGTACCAACAATAGCATGCCTTGTGAGTCTGATAAAGTGCAAGAGACAACACTACTGTCAGTGTTACGTGTACTCTCAGACAGTGGAATAGCCAATTTTTAAAGAGATGCAAATCCATGTGTGCACTGTAGCTATTTATACCTTATAATATGTGTAGTAAAAGTAGTTCCTGTGTGGAATACGGATGGATAATGCTATTTCTAAGCTAGCGGGATAAAACTTCAAACCTTTTCAAAGGCGGATTCTGGGAATGGGACACTTCTTCGAATCCAAAGTTTTATTATTTTTAAAATACAGAAGGTCACTTTAATAAAGAAGTAGTTTTACATTGGCTGTGTGAGAAAGTGACGGATGGCACAGTACTGGTTCTATCCAGGGAAAATGGAGCGGTCTGGCTCTACCTCAAAACTAGAGGGCCATGGCCTACATGTCGAGCTCTCTTGTGAAGTAGTCCAGATTTTTGATTTGACCAACACCAATGTCAATCAAAAATTAGAGATAATCATTCATAACATACTTTATATTCAATTTAATTAATGTCATTAACAGTGGGGGATGATCGGATGTGACCTATATTTTGTTACCTATATTTTGGCTAAAGTAGGTCACAACGACAACATTTTGCACATGATGTAAAATGCATATAAGGAATATTGTGATGAAGTTTGGTGAAAATCCCCAAGAAAGAAGGAAGATATGCATGAACATTCTGGTGAAGTTTGGTAAAGATCCTGTAAGAAACAAGCATGATACGCATGTCGTAGTGGAGATAAGATGTAACAGAGAAAGTATGTCACAGCAACCCAAAATTTTGCACATGTTAGATGCATATATAAGGAACATTCTGGATAAGTTTGGTGAAAATCCTGGAAGAAAGAAGCAAGAGACACATGTCGTAGCGGAGACCGGACATAACCTATATTTCGTAGGTCACAGCGATCCAAAATTGTGTGTGATGGTGGATCCATATAAGGAACATTCTGGTGGAGTTTTGTAAAACTCCTGACAGTAACGAAAAAGATATTAATAAATGAAAATCTGACACACACAAACTAACAAACTGACACACATACACCCAGACGACATTGCGATCGCTAAGTCAAGATCTGTAAACAGGCTCGACAAAAATTGACTGTCTCCATCATATGGCCTAACGTGCTACAAATGAAGTAAAACACCATCAACATCATTGATCATTACCACAATGCTCTTAAAACAAACAGGATATCATAACATTTCGTGGAGTACTTTATATAGAAAAGTAGAAATAGTTCTGAAATCTAAATTTTATATATTGTCTTAAAAGAAAGGTTATTGTCCATGTCAGTATCAGTAAATATTGGCAAAAGTAATAATATTTATAATAAATTGTTTCATAGAGATTCTATGTTCAAAGGGACATAACTGTGGCATAAATTTCTAAAATAGCACATGCGAACCTCTCCTTGCTGGTGATGGTGAGGTTAGCCTTTATAGTTTTGGAGGAAAACGTGCTTATAAAAACCATACGTTGTCATTTAATGGAACAAAATGGCCGATAGCTCCGACGCCAAAATGTTACGCCATCGTCTAATTGCTGTTGATCTTGGCCACACGATTTGGTGAGACTAGGTCTTTGACTTTCGAATGCAGGGCACTATTTAGCTTTTAGAGGACTGGGACCAGGACCCTCATGAAGGGGAATGTTGCATTGTTTTCACACCAAAGGGACAGTGTTTTCTCCCTTATTAAGTGGAACAGATAAAAGGTACCATTCCAAATGGCAAAAGTAGGGGTTTCTTCTTCTATCAGTCAAGGGCAATAACACAAAAATATGTTAGCTACGTTCATTTCATCACTCATCAGGTTTTACTATTGAATATACCCAATAGAATATACCTAATAGTAAAATGAAGTCAGTCACATTCCACCAAGTCTTGCCAACTGTTAAAGGGACACATGGCAATGTTGATTTCTTTCATCTTATTAAGTCCAATGTCTTGCCACAAAACATGCACAGGTATCTTTTTTTCCTGACTGGGCAGATGGGTCCAAGGAAGTTTAAATCTCGCGGCACCTCATTAGTTTTTCTACTTAACCGGCATCTGTTCAATCATTTATATTAATTAGTAGAATGGTTCAAGGCAAATTGTTTTTACATATATATTAATAACTTGATTATTGCACCAATAATATATTGAACACATTCAATTTGGTAGAATAAAGAAGAAATAAATCGAGAGGCTAATTTCAATGCTTGATAAAGACTTTAAGATTGCCAGTGTCCCTTTAAAACTTACAGTAAATATTGTAAATCCCACCATGTAGATACACATCTTGCCTGGAGCTCTGATACAGGGTTAAGACTCGGGCAACTGTGTACCCCCCCCCCCCCCCCCCCCCACCATGGTATCAAAGAAGTTGTGGGAAGTATACATGTAAAAATATAAACTTACTTTCTATCACTTCCAACGACATCGAGGAATCCAACAGCTGGGGAAACGTCTGGCCTGTATTTGCCATAGGAAGCTTGCTTGGTGAATGCTACCATCTTCAGCTTGTCTCTGTATGTCAGATGCAGGCCTTTACCATCTTTGTCTGCAATCATTGTAAGGATACATATTCATTCAATACTTTATTTACTGTTGTAGTTGTCTCTCAATAGTGTTCATGTTTTTCGCACGATCACATATAAGAAAGTTGTCAACATACAGAGAAAAAGGATTAATGCAATTAACTATCCTGTTAATTTTTATATTAAAAAGGGTGACAGAGAGATTACTACCCTGTGGCACACCCATCTCCTGTTCACGAGTATCAGAGAGGGTTGTACCCATTCGGACACGAAACTGTCTATCATCCAGGGCCTGACACAACTTTTCTTCCCAACTAATCCGCAGGACTACCAACTTTCAAAATCAAGTAGTCCTGCACAGATTTTGGTAGTCCGGCTAATTTTCTAAATATAAACGTCCAAATAAAGGGTCTAAACAAAATATGAGTAATAAAGGGATCAGCGGACATAAATGAAAAACACTACAAAAAGACGGATTCCATCTATTCAGTAAGTCACACATCTGCCTGTTGGCCTTAACTCTGCAAGATCTGGATGTCTTTTAAAGTCAGACAAAATCCGGAACCATGATCTTCTTGCCATTCCAAACAGCCTGTAACAACTTAAAATGCCCGCACACCTCAGTCCTTACATTTCATTTCATGCTTTTCATCATTTACATGAGCCATTTCAATGTTTTTTTATACCGAAAATATTCTGCGAAATTCGGCCTCATTCCCCCTCGAAATAGTATATTTTCCTCTCTTTTTTGAGAAAAAAATCCTATCAACGAACAATAAAAATACTTTTAAATATTGTTTCTTAGTTGACCACCGCATAACGTGTTCAAAAATGCTCTTGATGTAAATTTAGTATTAAATTGAAGACTGTGACTTAATACATACACAAACACTACTATCCTTCTTCTTTATTTAAACATTGTTGAAATCCCCCCTTTTTCCAATTCACCTTGAATTCTTCCCCCCACAAAAAAAAAATGCAGCATTTAATTGAAACACCATTTTTTCTGTGTCTTAGAGACGTCCATGCTCCTTTTTCGCGAAAACCAATGTCTTTTTATTGAGAATTGCCAGTTCAGTCAGAGGCTTATTTATTATAGTCGAACGATTCATACCAAGGCTTGTTTCTAGCATAAGATTTGACTCAGTATTGTTGATCAATCGCATTTTTTCCCCGTTTTTACTTCTATCTACATTTATTACGACGAAAACTGTAATCAATTAA